>JAUZTA010000018.1:7718-22448 GCA_034780835.1 Ctenochaetus striatus | reverse complement strand
TATATATATATATATATATATATATATATATATATATATATATATTTAATATTTTAAAGAATAGAAATAGAAATAAAAATAAAAAAATCAATATGTGGTGGTCAGTGTTATCATTGTAGCAGGCTGCCACAAGTAAATCAGTGTATGGGAAACAAATTGGTTTGGTTGGTTGCTCATTGTGCACCTAATTAAATTAAATTGGGCAGTCACTTTTCAAAGGCTTGCCTTTCACAGAGGTTTCCCCATTTAACCAAGTGGTTTAATGAGTTATTAGGTCTTTGTTGTTGAGTTTGTTTGCTGTCTTTGCCAGATCATCATCAGGGCATCAGCATTTACTGGTGTAGTGTTTACCCTGTACATCAGTGACTGTTATTTCATAGATGCGAAGCATACACAGAGCAGCCCCCCCCCCCTCCCCCCCAAGCGCTTGCCTTCAGTCATTTGCACCTGTGTTTGTAATAGTAGGCTACAACTAGGGACTACACAACCACCAGCAGCCTTTGGGCTCACCAGCGGAAAGCCTAGATAACAGGTTGAAATATTAATGCATTCATTAAATATTTATGATTTTTTTCTGTTGCACTTTATTGCGCTTAAAGCATTTTTAGGTGTGGAACTAGTGTTACTTTTATTTTTCCCTCTTGGTTTCCAAGCTGTCAGCATCTCTGTTTCTATCTCTGCATTACTTAGATGTCATCGCTCATGTTTTTTCCCTCTATACAATCCAGCTGTCTGCTATCTATCTCTCTCTTGCTAAATACTTGAACTCGGGAGAAAATATGCCTCCTGTTGAGTTGCACATGTCAGTAAAACAGTTAGACTGGAAACCATCATCTCTGCTAACACTCCTTGAATAAACAGAAGAAGGGCCGCGATACAATAACCAGATCAGGGAAGAAAAAAATATGGAGCTATTGTTGTATCAGAAAAAAAGCGTATCCCGGAAGACAACTGACGGACCCTAATGTGAATTCTAAACCATCAGTCTGCGCTCACTTTAGCCAATTGGGCTATTGTTGCCATGCCAATACCAAGTAGCCCTATTTAGTTCACTCACTAGCTATCTTGCTAAAATGTTTGGCAGGCAATGCGGGCAACATGGTGACTGCACCAATAGTAGCCAGATTGGGACAATTAAACATATGCCTTCTGCCAGGTGCTATTCAAACACAAACAGTAGAGGAGTGGCCAAAGTCCTGGAAGGAAGGATGCTGCCATTAGTATTGTCATGGCCACCGTTTTCTACATTGGCGTTATAACGAGCTCAAACAAACCTATGGGTGGATGGATCAGGCTAAAAAAGAAAGAAACAAGGGCTCAAAGGCAAAAATGATCTGTGTTGTCCCTGCAGACTGGAAACTGTGTTTTCCCCAGTTATTACAGGTAGCACAAAAGATAAAGAAAGATAACAAAAGAAAGAATGAAATATAAAATTGAGAGTAAAAAATATGAGGAAAGTGTTAAATCAGCTTTGTGAGTCCAATTAGTTAAGCAAAGAGGTGTAAAAAGGAGAAAAAAGAGGGAGAGGACACTTTCAGAGAGGAAAGAAGGAGGGGGAGGGAGCAATGGATGAGTAGGAAGGGCTACTAGAGGCAGATACAGCGAGAGGCAGGAAGCAGGACAGAGACAGACTGACAGAAAAAAAAGCAAAGCATAGAGAGGAGAGGGGGATGCAGAGCAGCAGCGTCAGTGTCTCTCTTGCTCCCTTCAGGCTCTCTGGCTGCATGCTTTCTACCTAATCAGTCCAGGACTCAACAGTGTGGCATTAAGATCACTGAATGATGAGACTACAGAGTTAACCTGAACCATTCGAGCTTATTACCACTGGGCACAGAGCTATCTTCGAGGAATGAGATTAAAAAGCCTCACAGGGATGGAAAGCACTCAAACAGATCCAAGGATCACCGAGGAACTGTCTTTATCTAGAGGTAAACCAACACGCACAGCATCCATATACTAATTAGTATTTGTTCTGTTAACCAGGCAATGTATTTGCATTGCACAATGGAACAGTAAGAGCAAAACATTTAGCTTTAGATAAACAAACAGCATGCTGACATGTTGTTGAGCCTGTGAGTCACGATTTTAAAGCAGCGATTATTTTGAGTGGAAAATAATTACACAAAATGAGTGGCTGTCAAATAACAAGGAACATGGGTCTTCACAAGCTAAGCTGAGTTGACTGCCTCCCAAAGAGACTGGATCTCCTACCGTAGAAAAGCTCATACAACTCCAGACTGAATCCTGAATCTATTATTATGCAAATGGATCCATTCAAAAGTTTAACAACTAAGCATATTTTCCCTTAATTTCGCGAAAAGTCCATTTTCAGTGTTTTTCAATGGAAGGTTCAAATTTTTAAATTACACTTTAGTTAGTCTAATACTGGACTTGGATTGGCTTTCAACCTATTGTGATGTTACAAAAAATTTTCATAGGCTCACCTCTCTAAAACTGAATTTGAAATCTAAGAAACTTTTCACTTTCAGCAGATGAATGTGACAACAGCCCTCTAATGTAAAATCTGCATGTACTACATCATTCTGCAGAGTGAAGCTCAACATCAAACTTTCGATACCAGACATAAAAACATATGTTCAAGAGAGAATTTAATAAATGACAACTGATTAACAAAATCATAAAACTGATACTGGTTATCTGTTGTTGATTGATAAATGGGGTAATTAGCGAATTCCTTCTTTTGCTGATCTGACACCTTGCTTAAACCTGGGCATCCCTTTAGAGATTTACTTTACATAACTGCAGCTTGAGGCAGCTCTGGAACCTGGGCGCTTGGCCAGATCTTGGTAGGCATGTTGACAGTAGTAGGTGTTCCATCAAATTTAATGTCATTGGCTGATTGTGTTTAGGTACTAGTCTTGCGTGGTTAAGGTTAGGGTAAGCCTACATCTGTCAACATATACCACACTTAATGTCTTTGTATAGTTAAAATAAATTTTAATATATCTTCTCGAGACAGAAAATAAGCAATGGGAGGTATAATCCTCGACAACTGATACAGTATTGAAAATAACACGTGCAGTGACTGCACATGATTTTCATGTTTATACCAAGTACCATGTGTTAGGTATTGTTTCCCAAAGTGCTTAAACAGAGCCTTTGAAGTGACAGCATCTTTTTTATCCTTTAAGACATAAAAGCAGTAGAAGCTTTGAATCCTGATGAGATTGCTATGTCAGTGGTTATTTTAAAAATATATATGGCTGAAATTTTACCCATAGATTTTCCTTAATTAAACAAGTTGTTTTCAGAAGTGTTCAATTAAAAGCAGACAAAAGGGCAAAAACACTTGTGTGAAACATGTGTGTTCCGTATCAGGAGTTCCTTCATCATAAATATTACAGTACGTGCTTTATGTAATTGTAATTGTAATGTGAAATAATTTTCACAATATATTTTTCGAGAAATATAAATCATTTTTGCAGACAAGTTCCTACATTTAACAAAAGGGGTCTCAAATCTTAAATATTAAATGTTTTCTAAACACAAGCAGCCTTTAAAGAACACACTGTCTAAATAGAAAAAGTCTGGAGTATGTCAAATATTTTTTCTAAAATTGAAATATAGAAAAAATACAAATAGAAACTCTTTCTATCTGAGAATAAGTCAACATGACCTTCAGTGCAATATTTTAGTCCTTTGTTGTCCTCACTATTTATGCTGTAAATCTTTTTCTATTTAAAATCTTAAGACAATCTCATTTAGGTCTTAAATAAGAACTAAACAAGATAGTGGGTGGTCAGCTGCTGTGACAGGCAGCAGATAATTTCATACAATGAGACATTTTGCAGAGAACCAGTTCAAAGTTTTCAGCGCTCATTTGCTGAACAACACATGACAAGAACCATCAAAGACAAGAGGCAAGGCATCAAAAACTGATTAAGCACACTTGGCACATGCACAACCACAACCACAAGCTCAAATACTCAAAAAGACAGGCTTCCAATTGGCACTTGAAGAGCAAGCTTTTTGTTTGGGAATTATAAATGAGTTTAAAGTAAGTGTAAAATATGTAATGCAAAACAGTGACTTGGGGAATACACATTTCTTTGATACCTTTTTTACAAATTTCTGCTACCCTTTCCCTTTGCAGGATAAAGAATGGAATATGCCTGAGGAAGAAAGCAAAGGAAGGTGGTGATAATGAAGACAAAGGAATATGACTTTATTCTTCATTCAATTCCTTTTTTGCTGTATGTAAAGGATAAAGAAGGAGAAAGAAGGCTGTGAAGTCCAAAGAGTCGAGGGATCAGTCTCTTTTGAGTGATCTCCAAGGACTAATGACCTATATCTTTGTCCCTTGGATTACAGGGCAGTGAAAGGTTTAACTGGCTCCAGAGGAACAACTACACAAGCTTTCTTTCTACTTTTACTGGAACCTTTCCTTCATTCTCTAATCTTTGCGTTCTCCCTTCACTATTCTCCGGAATTTGAAAAGACAAACCTGAAGTGGTCTGACAGAAGGTGCTATGGACCATAATGGAATCTTGACCATCTCCAGAGAGATATAGAGATGAGTGTGAAAGACATACAATATCTTAAAAGTGGAGCGTAGTGGAGAGAGGAGGATTGTTCTGTCACTGGCATCATTTTCAGGCGGGGATGAGATTGGAGGCAATGGTCCAAGAACAACGGACAATGAAGAGATAGAACTATGTATGAAAGAAAGCATTGATCTTAGTGCACCACACTAATGTTGCAAACACATGCCCCCCAATGAGGGGCGGGTTGTGTTGCTTTCTGCATTTCACAAACAGACTATTGCCTTTGCCTGACAAGAGCCATATCACACAAGCCAAAGATTGCAGAAGACTTTTCTTTTATCTTTAAATTTTAAAACATTGACAGACAGAATGCTGCATAACAACAGGATAAATTAAAGATTGGTCTTGTCAAGTTAGAATATGGTGGGATGGTTTGACATGCTCCAATAGATGTTCCTTGCAACTTTTATTGCTGTTGAGTTGGAGAGGACACTGCTGGAAGGGGGTGGTGAGTTAAAGCACAATATTAGGCACTTTCTTTTTAAGTCCAAACCATAGAGGAACCAAGGTGCATAAATCACAAGTTCTAGTTCTTGGAATACAGGTCTCTAAAATGGTTTTTATGCTGGACATATTTTTCTAACTTCTGCACACCTGGTCAGATTCTGTTAGGATACTAACATCTGACATCTGATGATGTTTAATTGCTCTTTGTTTAAAGCACACCTTAGTTTTATTTTGATATTGCCCGCCTATCTCATCTGGTGACATATGGTGTAGGATTTTTGATTTGTACAATTTTGTTTCTTTTTGGGTATATCCTTCATCTTACCTGCATGCATGTGCATTACAGTTAATCAGTGCCATCAGAGGACCCTTTGCTCTGGGTGAGATGTTATCAACCATAACCTGTGAACTATAAAGCAGCACATATGCCAGTATTTGCCAGTTTCAAAATAAATTTTGCCAGGTAATGGCAGTTTTACATAATTATTCTCCTCTATTTTGGATGTTTCAAAGAAAAATATTCCCATAAAAAAACTAGGTGTGAACTTCTCCAAGAACTTTTAATTTAAAATAGTTCAATTTATAATATCCCTTAAAAGCAGCATTTGTGTTTTCATACAAACTGACAAAAAGCTTTTTTCTTTAAAACCCCCAAGTACAATTTTCAACTTTGTCCACAAACTGCTTTTTTTTAAAATCCTATTGATATAATCCTATTGGCAATCAAATTCTTACTGACACACAGGAATTGTTTCAGCCTCACTTGCCACAGGCAAAATTATAACTGATCTGTATCGCAAACAGGCTGGGCAGTTTTTCAGGAGATCTTTTATTCTGCCTATCTGACATAATTAAGTACATTTCAACATACTTTATAAATTACTTTTCCGTGATAGTAATATATGAGATCTAAGTCTGAGGGGATTTATTTACCTTTTTTCGAAAATTAACTTAACTTTTTGGCAATCTCAAAAGCAGTAAATGCCACATTATTAAAAAAATATATATAAATATTATATAAAACAAGTACCAGCTGCAAGCCAACTCATCTGGTGACAGCTTGACATATTTCTAAATGAAAAAAATATTTCTGTTGGAATTTGATATGCCGTTAAAATGTATTCATTCATTAATTAGAATTTTTTGTTTAACTGCTCTCAAGGCCATTTCCTCCCCCAAGGATAATGCACACATTTCCAGTGCTGATCTCTGCAGCCACCATGAGCAACATGACGGTGCTTGACACTACTGATCCCTATGACCTTGACATGACCTCCTCAGAGGGCATTTACCCAATCAGCTTCCAGGTAATTGTATGTGTATTATATACAATTATATCCACAGTGATCATCTTGGGTTTACAATGTTTTAAGGAAACTGGTAACCGTTCGGTTGATTCACATTTTGCAATTTTAGATTTTGAATACTAAAACACATTTTATACTCAAAAGAATTTCCTGTTTGTATGGAGTGCAAATCAAGTCTTCTGTAGTATTCTTATGCATTACTATAAAGCCAAAATAATATGGAATTTCATATTATATGCCACCATGTTTTTTCCATTGGTAGGTTTCTCTAACAGGCTTCCTGCTTTTGGAGATAGTTTTGGGCTTGAGCTCCAACCTCACTGTGCTCGTTCTCTACTGTATGAAACAGAACCTAATAAGCTCTGTTTCAAACATCATCACCATGAACCTGCATGTGGTGGATGTGTTGGTAAGTCAAGAACTCTATTAATTCCTTTTTTGCCAACAGGGATGTAAAATCAAGCAGTTAAAAACTAGCACCTTTAATGAAAAAAAGACCTCAGACAGGAGATTCCCCTAAGATCATATGGAACATTTTCATGCTGTTTAATTTACAATATATAAGCTGAATATTAGTTGAACTTTATTTGGTTATTTGGATTACTGACATTGAATGCTTTCAGTCTCAGTGCTGATTGCAGCAAAGTTGGCTAAACTAATTTTTGAAGCAGACACTAGGAGAACTTCCTGTATAGCCAAAAACAATTTATTATATCTTGAATTTCATTTCTGGAGTCCTTGTAGCAGATATTTGCTCCAGATAATACTGTACTTATTCATGACAACTGTATCAACTATAAAACAAATGCTGCCCATCAGAATTCATACACACATTCACACATAAATGGAAAAGCCATTAGGGTTCAGAATATTGCCCAGGACACTACGACAAGTAGAATGTAGGAGTCAGAGATCTAGCCATCCACCTTCTGATAAGTAATCAAACTGCTTGGCCTCCTAAGTCACAGCTGCTACAACTTTTGATTTTTAAAAGGACAAAATATTAGCAATTTTGCAAAATCTCATTGTCATTGTCTTTTTTACTTTAGTAAAAATACATGTACAGTACATATTTGGCTTGTTGTTCAGTAAATGAAGCCATGCAGCTATTACCATCTCATTCTGTTTACAATTTTGGGTATACATGGGTTTCTGGTTAAATACAAAGTAAGCAGTTCCTTCAGTTAATACCCTGGGTGCAGCAGTCATAATAACAGTACATCCTCTGGATTGATATTTCATTATATCCTTTACTATCAACATATGCACTACAGTCAATATAAATCAATATGAAGATTAGATGGAAGAAAATATAATAATGATCATAATTTCTTTCGCTTACAGGTGTGTGTGTGCTGCATTCCACTGACAGCTGTAGTGGTGTTACTTCCTTTGGAGACAGAAACAGCCATCATCTGCTGTTTCCATGAGGCCTGCGTCTCCTTTGCAAGTGTAGCTACTGCTGCTAATGTCCTTGCCATCACTGTGGACCGCTATGACATCTCAGTGCGGCCAGCGAACCGCGTGCTTACAATGGGCCGTGCTGTAGCTCTGCTGGGATCTATCTGGGCTCTATCTTTTTTTAGTTTCCTGGTTCCCTTCATGGAAGTGGGCTTCTTTGTAAACTCCGCTTCAGACCTTGTGAACCAGACCACTGTGGTCACAGTGGCTCAAACAAATGAATATTACACAGAGCTTGGTTTGTACTATCACCTGCTGGCACAGATCCCCATATTCTTTTTTACAGCTGTGGTAATGTTGGTGACTTACTACAAGATACTTCAGGCACTTAACATTCGCATTGGAACACGCTTTCAGCATAACATACCTAAAAAGAAGCAAAAGAGCAAGAACACTATCTCTTTGGGCACTGCAACACAAGCTGAGTCAACTGACGCTTCACAGAGTAGCACAGGAGTCAGGGCAGGTGGCAGTGCACCTTTGGGCATGCGGGCATCAGTGTCAGTCATTATTGCCCTAAGAAGAGCAGTAAAGCGTCATCGAGAGAGACGGGAAAGGCAAAAACGAGTCTTCAAGATGTCTCTTCTCATCATCTCCACGTTCCTACTTTGCTGGACTCCAATAACTGTGCTCAACACGATCATCCTCAGCATTGGACCCAGTGATTTAACAGTTCGCCTCCGCTTGGGCTTCCTGGTAATGGCCTATGGTACCACTATTTTTCATCCTCTACTCTATGCCTTCACTCGGCAGAAGTTCCAAAAGGTTTTGAAAAGCAAGATGAAAAAGAGGGTGGTGTCTGTGGTAGAGGCTGACCCTACCCCAAACAATGTGGTCATCCATAACTCATGGATTGACCCAAGGAGAAACAAGAAGGTCACCTTCGAGGACACAGAAGCCAGACAAAAATGTCTATGCTCGCAGGATGTGGAGTAATGGAATTAACCTGAGTGTAAATATTTCAAATGTGTATAGTAAACGGGAAATGGTAATATTTCAGTCATAACAGTGAAGTAATAAACCATGACGGACACATTTAAAAAATTTATGTTTTATAGGGAGCTGAATTTTTTTTCATTAATGCAGTTAAAAGGGTGGAAAGCATTTAAGAAAAAAAGGGTGAAATGTAAAATAATATTACAAATGTAAACGCTCTAACAGGCGAGTGCTCATAAACGTAGAACTACATAAACCTTAAGGAGCTTACAATACAAATACAATGACCCCAATAGGAAGACAGGTTCCTGAGATCAGAGAAATAAACAGATAAATGGGACGGGGAGGGGTTTCCTTAAAATAAACATTACATGTAAATAGGGAAACTGCCTGGAACAGAATACATAAGTTCAAGGATTAAATTAAGAACTGATAATTGGTGAGTACAAAAAATGTCTCAAAATAGGTGTCATAGGAACGAGGAAAGGGTAATTTACTGCTTGTTGTCATGGAATGTTGTGGACTGTTGTCAAGGGCAATTCAGTCATAATTTTGTATCTAGACAGCTGTATATGTGGTTCACTGGTCAGTGTAGGAAAAGGCAAATGTCAATGTACAGTCACAGAATACCTTGATATTGTTTGTCACCATTTGTAATAAACAACCAAAGGCACAATATGTGTCAGTATCCCTCTGCTCTCAATCAGGAATTACATGCAGAAGCAGAATTTCTTTCCTTAACATTCCTCACAGGTCACCTTTGTTATGCTTATGTCTTGTAGTGGAGAAATAAGGAATAGTCTTCAAATCTTTTTTCAAACTAACCTCACTGTGTTTAGAGAATCTCTTTACCAGAAAATTACATTAATTATTGAAGTATAAAAGGAAAAACTCAGATCACTGCAACGATAGCACACAGTGTTTTAATTGCCAAAACATTTTACTTGATTTAAGTATAAATTTAACAATTCACCAAGGTCTAAAACACCCTTTGTTGTTTTGGGATGAGCTTTTGTGTTGAGGTCCTCTTTGACATAGACAAATGACAGACAAGAGTATTGTAAGAACTTATTTGTAAGAATTTGAATCACGATTTTACATGTACAACAAATAAACATGATTTCTGCAAATTATACTCCACACATTATAATATGTAATGTCCGCTAGCCAATCACATGCTTTACTGTGCCTTAAAATAATAACTTTCTCTCTCCATGCAGGAGATATAAATAACAACATCAGTTTAATGGCTCAAATATGAACAAAAATGGCTTTACCTTCAGCATAGTCAGCTCAGAACCTTCCAATAAAAAATATTTTGTGAGGTAAATTTGGAAAACCTTTAAACTAATTTTATTTACATTCTTGTAATCAAAGGCTTCCAGGACACCCAACTAAGAGGAAAGTAAGGACTCGACTTGAATTCCCTGTTACAGCAGAAACAAGTGTTTTATATTGTCGTTTTGACTATATATTAAGATGGAACTCTATGAAGGGGCCCTGAATCAAACAAAAGCTTTTTTGTGAGATCAGGCTTGGGTCAGACATCATCTCATTTAAAGCACAAACTTTTTGAAATATTTTAATATTGACTATAAACATTGGTAAAACATATTGCACAATCATATATATGGCAAATCTAGCATATTGTTTTTGAGTCATGGTGGCCAAAATAAAAAGTTTGCTGGGGCAAAAGTAGGTCCCATCTTTTGAAGACCATTCATATCTGCAAAAAATTTTCATGGCAACCCATTGAATAGTTGTTAATATATTTCAGTTTTGGAAAAAAAAAAATATCCACCGTCAAATAAACATTGCAAAAGCATTGTAACACCTATAAGAGTCTGAACATAGAGGATACTGACCCCTGACACTGACACTGACACTGGCTATTGAAAAGCTTTCTACAGCCATAGAATCTGTGCTAGCCTGTATTTGTTTTTGTGTTTGTGTGTATGTGTGTTTGTGTGCACACGCAAAAAATGAGAAGTGGTCACAGGCTAGCAACCATAGCCTTCTAAAAACACTTGTCCTTGTGACCCCCCTCTGTCACGCTTAGTGTTTTGTGATAACTAAGGTTAGTGTGACAGATAAAAAGCTGTTGTTGGTGAAGTGTAATGCATCAGTATCACATTTCCTCTGCTGACAGCAGAAGGTCACCCAGTCCTCTGAACCTATCCAGCCATTGTTACACACAACAGTTCCAACCAAGAGACAAGTCTGTAAAGCATGGCGAACCAAAAGGTTACCTGAGGTTGAACTGGCCATCATGGTAACATTATTTCCAAGTTGAGGCAGGATATTAGACAGTAATGTATGGCTAACACAAAGTAATTATCAGATCTTCTCACACTGTTAAACATTCATTCTCCTTTCCCTTTCTTTTTTCAACAATTTCTGTAATTTCTAAAACAGACACACTGACAATCATGCCATTTTATACAGTGACTGTTATTTAAAGTCACAGCATCATTAATGCTCACTGGTAACATGACACAGCAATAAAGGGGTTTAAGTTGAGATTCTAGTCCTAAGACTCCATAAAAGACTGTCCCAATCTGCAGCACAAGTGCAGAGCTATAAAAAATTTAATTTAACTTAAACTGGTAGAGGAAAAGTTCACTGATTTATAAATGCCAATATTTCTGTCCTATACTACACCACCATTTTCTTTTTATGCAAATTTTATTCATTTTCATGTCTGTCTATTACAGATACTTACACAAACAATGTGTGTAACTGTATGCAACAAGGTACTGCTACAACAATACCTGCTGAGCTGAGCTGAGGCAATCCTGCACTTGCAGTGAAGTCAGATGCTGCAAGGTGCACTGCATCATAAAATAAGCTCCAACTGTTACCAAGGAAAGTAGCTCAGAACCCACACTGTCACTAATGCCACTGTAGGCAAATAAGATGACACAGAACGATACAGTTTCCTTAAACTAACCAATGATTCAGTGCTGGATAGTCAAATACATAATTTTATTTTATTCATGCTTAAAACATTAATAAAGAGGGAATATTATACTAATTTTTTGCCCCTTTGGGAAGTAAAGCTAGCCTCTACTTTTGGAAAATCTGAGGCTGTGGCATGCAATCTAGCAGATAGCCCAATAAAGTTAGATTTGTTTTGACTTGAAGGAGATTTGATAATGAAATTATCGCCCCCAACCAGAACTTCATAAAACTGTTAGCACGTCAAGCCCAATACATATGGCAATAATCTTATGGTCATTATCCTTTCTAGTTGTAAACTGAAGGGTCTATCTTAATTAAATCTAACTTGTTAAAAGGAAATAAGCCTGCATTGTTGATTGCACACTAAAATGGAACAACAGTCGTATGCTTTTTATTTAACTCATGCTGGCAACAAGGTGGTCCTTACTGAATGCAGTTATTCAAAAAAAAATCAAGGATTATTTAACATTAAACACAGAAACTTAATACAATCTTTAATGACTACTATATTTTAAAAGTGCCCAAAAATTTGGCAAATGCCACTACTCTTTAAATAGTTGAAAGCTGAATCCAGAATATTTCTTCATGTTCCTAAACTCAGAAAAACAGTTATACTAGTAAACGAACAAGGAATCCGATAATGAAGGTGAATAAATATAAGAGCACGCAGAAGCCTTGTAGAATTACAAGAAAACAAACCTGCCCTACTTTCTATTGGCAAAAAATGGCTGCTCTGACGAACGTTTTGTTTAGTTATGTTCAAGTCTTGTTGAGTTCTGGATAGTGTTTAATCCCTCAAGCCATTTCCAGGCATGATGCTAAGCAACCTACAGCAGATATTGTAGGCTTCATAATTCAGTTTGAAGGTCAACAGCCCTGTTGTCACTTATGTTACTTTAAGGGTGCTCTGATCAGGATTTTTAAGGACAATCGGCTATCAGCAATCACTGGAGGAAGAGTAAGTTAATGGAGAACTAATGGTCAAACTGTACTTTGTTTACTCTTTTGTCATCCATAGCTTTTAGTTTGTAGTGGCATTATAAAAACACCTTTGGAATGTTGACAACATGAATAATTATATTTATTTTGCCTAATTTAAAGACATGGGTTGATAACAAAACTTTAAAGTTATCCATTTTTGCAAAAATTCTGAACTTGGATACATTTTGTTGCTCAGTTTCCTTTTTCTCAAACTCTGTACTGAAGTCTTTGAGCCAAAGGGCCACTACTCCACCACTTAGTCACAGTAACATATCTCGTTTCTTTCATCTCCGTCAGTAGTTTGGTAAAATGTTCATCAATGTAAGGTATCTATAACTCCAAAATCAAAGTACCTTTGTCTCTAAACTACGCTCAGATTAAATACTTTAGTCCGTTTATTTACTCAAAACTTGTTGTGTTGTATGATTAAACTACACTTCAAAAATGTCCCACAATGTATTAGTTAGGCCCTGCCAACAAGCTGTTTGTGACAGAGAGGTAGATGGACAGGTACAACGGAACATTTCTAAAATCTTCTTTGTAGCATCCATACTTACAAATACAGAAAAATCCATTATGTTTTAAAGATTACATTAAGATTATTTTTCTCTTAAACACATGGTCGGTGCTTCCCGTTTGAATGGCTGAACAACAATAGTCTCAAGGCTCTGTGGAGGTAGGGTATTTTTGCAGCATGTAGAAAACTTGTCTTGCCTGTTTTGCATCATCTTATTGACTCCTACAACTCTCCAGCCTAAATAAAGGCCACCAATCAAACTACTTAAAATGAATGCTGGCCGATAATGATCAGTGTGCAGTTTTCGGAAAACTATTATTGTTGGAAAACATAAATTTTGGAAACAAACCAGAGGAGAAATACACAAGTCCTTGCTTCATAAAGAGTGTCTGAGATCATTAATTTCACATTGATTTGTTTGGCGTGCAGACAACAAAGATGTTCACCAAAAGCGGATCAAGAAAATATATAGATATTGAATACCTTTTAACAAAAACATGAATACATACTTTTTAAATTTTAAACTTAGATGACCTGTCTGTGATGATTATATGCAACCGTGCTAGCTTGCAAACGTTAGTACAGATATAATCACATTAATATTCGCAAGTTGTTTTTTTTATACACAATTTAATTTCTTTGTTTTTTGCAGGTAAAGTGTGGATGGTATGTTAATTTTGTCTAATTTTATTTAACTTGTTAAAATTTTGTTAAAATAAATTTCACTCGATATAAACATTTTTTCAGTAGGCCCTTAGTTAGTGGGAGACTATAGAAACAGTTTATATCTCATAGAAACAGATGTAAGCTGTGGGTAGGCATCGATAAACATCCTTACCTAGTTCGTTTAGGCTCTGAGCAGCCTTTGTGATTTCCCTGCTGCCCCCCTGTAGTTGACCCTGGAGCCTCTTGCTCAGATACAAGATTCTTATGATCCTTCGCAGCAGGTCACAGGCCACCTGAAAGCAGAGAGTCATGGAGAAAGCAAAGCAATAGTATGGTACATAAATCCAGGGATTAAGCAGTTAGTAAGTGTGATGCACTGCTGAAATGTGGCTGCTTGAGGCCATGACACTGTACTTAAATTAATAGGGTCCCTAACTTCTCAAGGCCTTCACTTCTCAACTCACCTATCAGGCTACTTATTTAAGCATTATCTCTCCCTGCTGGTTGGAGCATGTACTGCAGCACCTCTCTCCACAGGTTCCTCTCATTTAAGTAGTATATGGTATATCCACTATATATGCATACATACTACAGGTCTGCATACACTAATATGCTAGCATATTAGTTTTTACAAATCTTTAGCTGAATGCATTTAAGATAAATCCTAAAATGCTTAATAGTGAAATGCTAAAATGGAGCCATAGCTTAATACTTCATCATGATGTGTTTATTCAAAATACAAAAAGTTAACACATTATCAGCATTACTGTAGCATCAAATAATATTAAATAACATTCTCTCGCATTAACATTATCATAACTTTTTAAAAGTTGTGCTTAGTCCAACCTTCAGAGGTATTTAAAGGAACTGATGTACCTTATTCCTTAGG
>JAUZTA010000017.1:20499950-20515026 GCA_034780835.1 Ctenochaetus striatus | reverse complement strand
AGCTTGGTCCTTATAAATATATGTATTTATAAATATATATATAGATATAGATATAGATAAAGATACAGATATAGATTCAGATATAGATTTTACTTACCTAACCTGACACAAACTCATGTAAATTGTTTGAGAAAATGATGGTGCTAATTTACATTTTTTTGCCCCAAAGAAGAACAAAAAGCAAAAATCAAGCCATATGCAAAACCTATGGGTGCTGAAACCCTACAGTGTCAAGAGGGACATGGCGATTTTAGTGTATCTGTATAGTGTGTCTTTTGTCTTGAACTTAATGTCCCTGTTTATTGATAAGCATTCCTTTTCCTGATGTAGATCCTCATCTTGCTCCTGATATGCTGCCCGGATGTTACAGACCGGTCTCCTGCATATCATTTTGTAGATTTTTATGCTGTTTCTAATTATTTTCTTTAATTTCTGGTGTTTGATTTTGTTGTTGGCATCTCTGTGAATCTGTGCAGTGAAGAGTGTCATGGTAGCCACAGCCAGCCAGGCAGCAGCCAGTGTACACACCTTCCACATCTGAGCTAAAAGTAGCAGATCCTGTGTATCATGCCAGTTTATTAGATGATCCAACTTTGGAAAGCATCCAAAGAGGATAATGAAAAAAAGTGTAAAACTTTTTTTTTAACCATTTGTACAGAAAGTATCAAAGACAGAGCCATATAAATATCTCTCTAAATGTTCCCAACACATATTAACCTATGTGCAGCCTTACAAGCATGTTTCAGCCTTTATACTGTAAACATATATAGTTTAAATCTGACTTTAAATTCTGCTGACTAACAACTTAACAACTTAACAATTTTGTAAAAGGGAAGTTTTGGTCATATTGTCAACCCTGTGTGTGTCAGTGATGAGAGAAGAAAAAAAAATTAAGAAAGAAAAATCCACAGTCAACCATTTTGTTTTTGGATGGTGGCCCACGGTGCCATCTTACAAATTACTGCATTGACAGAGCCAATTAAACTGGCAATCATTTAATGGCTGCCTAAGCAGCCACGTGAGACAGGGACTTTCATCACGGCAATCGCCAAAGAGCTAAGATTGTATTAGGAGCTGTCTTAAACTCATAGCTAAAAGCTCTACACAACCTCCCAAAACAACTGTGTCCTCAAGTGACCCAGAGAGAACAGTGGGCCTTCTCACTGGAACAAGAAAACAGCAGCCAATAATGATATGTGTTCAGTTAAAAAGGACAGAGAGGTCAGAAAAATAAAGAAGGAATTTTGGGCAATACTTGAATGTGTAATGTACAACTTTTGGAATATTTTTTTACTTTTTATGGCACAATAAATAAAAATAATAAACTTTTGGGAATTTGGAGAGACCCACTCAACTATCTTTCCTTTTCATTGTAAAAGTGAATAGTGTTGTCCTCCCACAACGTAGCCTTTGTGTTTTAGTAATGTAATAAAACCACGAAAAGAGAGTGACAATCATTTAAACTTGTGCTCTCAATCTTTCCAACTTAAACATGCTCTGACAAACAGCAGGGATGCAGATAAAGAAAGTGTTCCATCAGAGAGCCTGGAGACATGGGGGTTATTTAGGAAACACTGCTAAAGACAACAGTAAGATATCTCTAAACAAAAAACACACCTCACACAGTGATGTGACCACAGACAGACATAGAAAGACACTGACTTGGATCAAACCAAAAACAAAATTGCAGTCTCTTTTTTTTCTATAAAATGTTGTCACTTTCTAACCTCTAACCACTGATATACAGCCATACAAAAGACGCAAAATTTTATTTTCTACTTTAAATACACTTATTTTACTGCCCTTTATAAGAACAAAATGTTAATATCTCTCTTAACAATAGAGTAACACATATTAGGGAGTGACACCTCTTCCTATGTTACACAAAGCTTGGCAAATGACAAACATATATTTAAAAATTCAAAAGTGCATGGAAGAGCAATGGATGAAAAAGAGAAAAAGAAAAAACAATAGAAACACCAGACTTCTATTTACATTTACATAGTTATGAAAGGCAGTTGATATCCCATCACTACTGAAAGAACTTTCTTTTCCAGAGAAAATATAAGCATGTCCTGTGTGTAAGAGTGCATACCTCGTAAGTTTTAAAATCAAATGAAGTGAGGTGAATCCAGTTCATCTATTTGTTGCAGATGCTGTGTACTAGACCAGACCTTGTGTTTGGTATTAAGAGTTTTTATTGTCAAGAAATCCATGGCCGGAATTACCTGCTATGGGTGCCCATTGTAAATGTGAGTTGTTGAGCCCTATTATCTCCAAAGTCCTTCCAAATAAACATAGAGGAACAGAACTGACGAAATAAAAGTCTTGAATCTAGATTTGGACATAGTAAAGACCTGTCAATATCAGATAAGAAAGTAGGATCTCCAGGCGCTTTCATGCTATTTATATTGCTTCTATAAGGCATTTCTTAACAAGACCTTACTCAAATTAGTCAAAATACTGTCTGATATCCATAATCTTTGTGTGGCTCTTCTGAAAATGTGACTAAAAAGGCAGAACGTATTGGATTTTGGCAAATATGAAAATACAATGTAGGATGGAGAGTAATGTGGAAAACTTTACAGACTGCAGGTGCTTTTAAGAGGCTGCAGACATGTTAAATTAAGGCAGTGTATTGTCTATGTAAAGATTCACAAATACATGTGTCTAACAAGAAGTGGGAGATTTTTTTCAATCCATATTTACTCTAACAATGGACTTATCCTTGCTGGAAACAGCATGAAAGCTAGAGAAAAGACAGTCTCCAGACAGACACAACAGTGACAGCAAGAGACCAACTAGTGTGAATGCCTGTGTGTTGGTGTGTATGTGTGTGTGTGGGAGTGTAGTCAGTCTGGTATATCTTCAAATGAGATCAGTGCTTATTGACTGAACTCTCTCATCTCTAATCTGGGGGGTAAATTGCCTCGCTTGCTGCTTCTCTTCACACTCCCCTTTCTTCCTGCGTTACTGACTCCTCTCTTTACGATCCCATCAGACACAGCAAGCACAGATGCTATTTACTGGTGGGAGAGTTTGCGTGTGTGTGTGTGTGTATGGCTGGGATAGAGGGAGTGAGACTGGTGGGTAACTAAATGCTTGGGTGTATTATGGAATGTTGGTTTTAGTATCGGTCTCCTAAGTGGTGCATCATGTGAGTGTTTGCACATGAAGCCCAGACCATTGGCTTGCTGATATATCAGGCTGATATCAGCCTTTAAGTCAAAGCTGCACTCGAGTTCTTTTAGTTTAGTCATAGAGTTTAATACCACACTTGGATACCAAATGGTACAGTGATGATGACGGTGATGATGACTGTGATAAAGATTAGTGGCACTCTCTGACCACAACTGTTCATTTGGGATGACATCAATAGCTGTTTGCATGTTTTCAGTAAGAGTAATGTAAATTGTGTTAAAACAACACAGAGGACAAATTCACATGTTACACTGTTGTCTGTAAAGTATAAACATAAGGTAATTAAGTAAAGTAACACAATATTATGTTGATTTTTTTATATTAAAGATATAGAAATGTTTAGAAACCATTAGGGTTGCCACAGTGTGATGTTTTAATGAGTGGGGTCATATTTTAAACACTGCTTTATAATTATAAAGCTATCTCATGGCAACTAGCCTGTAAGCTTGTGATTTAACCTTTTGCTGTAAGAGACTTTTCCACCTTCTTTTAAGAATGTAGTTGTTTAATTTGAAAGCATGACTCATTGATTTCATGTGAAGATTGTGTAATACTTTATCTTGAAGCCATGCATTTACACTCAAATGGCCTCCACATGTGCTTAGATTTTCTCTGTTTTTGCACAAAAGTTTGCACCTGGATGTATTGTTGCTTGCACAGACTTCCTGTATTCCAGCTTAAGCCCTTCTCCCTCCACTCAGACTGCTTCTGTGCCCTTGCGAAATATTGGCATCTACCATGCACATCTTCTTCACTGTCATTTAACTACAAATATAGTTACATATAATGGTGGTGGTTGAACAGATAATGACAGGGATAATAACGTCTCTGTGCACCTCCATCTTCTTGCCCCTCGTCTCCACTTTAATCATTAATGCCTCTGTAATAAGAGAATTGTCAAAAAAGAAATTAAAAAAATCAAACCAGATTTCTTTATTGGACTGGGAAACTTTATCATTCTCTTGCTACCCAGCTTGTGTATCAACTGACCTGGTCCTCAACATAGTGTACTGAGCCAAGGTTGAAAAACTCTCATATACCTATATAACAGTTATCTGGGGTTTTGACAGAGGGTTGAGGTTATTAGGTTGAACAGCCTTTCTGTTCTCTGAATGACCCTGCTGGACTTACCAAGCAGCCTCTGCACACCAGCTTGACAACCTCTTAAAGCAGACTATACCTGGGGGTGGGGGCACTGGATGTGGTGGTGGGGGTTGGTCACCTTGAGAGTCAATCTCCCAATGGAGAATGAGAGGAAAACAGACTAAAAAACTATTTCAAGCTGCTGCTGATACAAGAGAGTTTCAACTACAATGACTGACCTGAACATCTATCCATGGACTGACTTTACCGCTCTTCTTCTGCTTCTATCTTTTCTATTTGGTCTTGAGTTAGATAACTCATCCCACTGAAAACTAATCAAACTGTAGCAGGAAGAACTTCTGTTTACATTGGGGATTCTACATCTCCCTCTTTTACTTGACGTCCAAAAAGATGGTCTTAGGCACTTTTTGGAAGCAACAATAGGGTTTGTTCCCTGAATCTACACTTGTTTTCACTACAGCCAAACTACACCAAAAACTAATAATTGCCCCATGATTCCTATGAAATAGATCCCTGTCTGTGCAAACAACAACATTTAAACAGTACTTTATCTGTTTTTTTTGTTTTTTTGCCTTGTCAGTAATAGAGAGGCAGGCAGTTGTTTTCAGGAAAGGGTCTCTGTCACATTAAAGATGAATCACATTAAGCTTTAAATTTAGTTAAGCTCTTTGCAGCCAAATCAGAGGTTATGAAATGTATGAAATGTAACCACGGTTCTACAACTACTCTAAAGCCTGTTATTAGACTCTGTGGGTAATGGCTCTCTCTTATCACACTTGAGTATTTTGCAACGGCAATTTGCTGCCAACTCTGATGCACCTACCAAATATGTGTATCTTGCACAGTGTAGAGGTAACAAACTTGCTATCAGCATTTTAATAAACCTTTCAGCAAACAGTGAGGGATTAGTAGGATCCAGAGGTAGAAGTCTAGAGTACAGTAGTCAGAGCCTAATAAATATATGCCCTGTCATGACTAGACATCAGAATAGCCACACTGATTCCATTTTGCTGTAGGTTAGTTCTGTATAACTAACCTTTAGCAAACTTCTGGATAACCAAAGGTGCTGCAGTGGAGAAGTGGGAAGCCCAGCCCCAATCAATCAACAAACACCTAGAACTGAATGGAACCATGGAAGAACTGTGCATCAAAGTGCATGTGTAATAAATGGTTAGTCACATCACATCAGTTATTCAGCACTCTGTGGTTCCAGCAAGTATAGACTCCTAAAAAGGAGCCTGTCCCAAGTTCAAGACAGAAAACTGTCTGAACAGACACTGCTGCGGATACATCCTAAACACTCATCCCACTAAACGTGGCTGTCAACACGACATGCCACACTACCTGCAAAATGTACAGAGACTACAGTAGGAGGCTCTCTTTTAACCTGCCCATAATCTTGAGAGATACACTCACAAATCTGTCATGCAAGGTGCCTCTTGGATGGGGCCTAACCTGCCAGCCCATCACCAAAGGACACAAACAGCAGTCAATGCCTTTAATAGAGTGCTCCCGAGTCTCTTAGGGATCCTTAACCAAACAATAGTTCCCATTTTGGGGCAGTAACTTCTTACCCAGTGCAGGAAATGTTTTACAAAGGAACAGATGAAGACTTGTCAGTTGCCAAAACCCTTGTCAAAGCAAGAAACGCCCCCTGCATACACTTAAATAGTGGCACTTAAATAGCCTTTACTGCAGCGGATTCAAACTTTTCAGTCTAATCATTGAGAACTAATGAAGAGTAAACACTGGACTTATTCATTTGAAATGTGTTATGTCCAGATAATGAATAATAATAGTATGATGCTCTTTGTCTGCTGAATGTTAAAGTAAACCTGACAAGTTGGACTGTGATATGTGGTCTCTGTATGTATTTTGATGTTCTGCCCCCCTGTTGGCCAAAACATGGTTAATGTAGCTTTAATATGAACATAGTAGTAAGGTGGACTTGTAAATATTGAAACTTAATTCAAAAAGATGACACCCTCCGATTTGTTTACCAAAAAAACAAACTTTTTGCTGGTATTTCTCGACATGCATATCGAACAAACTATTGCTTTTTATTTAAGGGCATGAGGGGAGATGAAACAATGAGAATAGCTGTGCGGAAACAATGTAGTTTTCTCCCTTAATGCCATTCAGCAGTAATGGGATACCTCCTGCCACTGGCACTACGCCAACAATCAATGGACCCTCACACACTGCTGCCCATTTTGCAATGGCTGCCATAGGTCTTACTCCACACCCTGCTATACATCACTTCCTCCTGGATTTGGATTCAGTAATGCATCCTTTCACCTTCTGTTTTTTTTTTTTTTTTTTTTTTTTCAATATATCACTTCCTGGTAGCCATTTTGTAGTAGTTTCACCTCCTTTGGGCTGAAACCGCTCTGAGTCTCATTAAGGCAGTCTAAAACTCAGCTCCGGTTATTCACTCACTTCAAGCCAGTTCTCTTGGGGGGTGGAATAGCCTTACATTTACTTAACAAAACCAATCTAAAATTTGTGGCTCAGACTGAAATGGCTTAACATTAGTGCTCTTAATGCATATGGGGAATGACTAATTGGAACAATAAAGGTAGGGAAATTAGATGAAATTAAAACTAGCACAAAAGCCCACCCCAAAGGAGCTGAGTTTTGGACCAACAACTTAGAGAGGTGGAGAGGGAGCAGGGAAACTTGGTGTTTGACGATTTTTTGTCTCTGTCTCGCTAAACATGTCAGTTTAAATACATTAAAGAAAGCACAAAGCAACAAATTAAAAAAAAATAGTACATTCCATAAAAAATAACAATGGTACATTCTGTTAATAAGGAAGCAACTTGAGAATGATTCTTGCATCTGAGGGTCACATTTGCCACTTGGAAGCATTTTGTTTTTACTTTTCCATGGAGAGGCTGAAGATGGATATTTAGTGATTTCATTTGTTTTTATTTTTCTGTTTTGCGGGAAAGGGAAAGGGGTGTATCTCTCTCTTTTCTAGTAGGGAGTGAAGCGACTGCACCCTCCTCTGTAAAGGCTAGCCTGCAACATCAAAGATGAAAAAGCTCCAATCAGTGCTCAGTGTAGAACTTTTGAACTTGTATCTGTAATATTTATATAAAAATTGGCTCTTCTCTTTCCTCCAAAGACACATTCCTCCATTTTTCCACTTGCCTCTTGATTAATTTATAGTGATATTGCCCACACTGTAGTTGAAGTAAGGGAAGAAGTACAATATGACTATGGGTGTGTCAGGTTGCTGTATGTACATTAACATTCTAAAGACCTCAGCAAAAACACCTTCGCAACTCAAAGACCTTGTGTCTCATCCTGTGTGCAGCCACACAAAGATTTAAGCCTTAACCCACAGGACTGAAAAAAAGGCACTATTATCTCAATGTTTTCTTCTATAGAACATACAGCTTTGGATTTTGAGAAATTGTGGATACAATTATTTAGTTACCCAACATACAACTCTGCTTTTTATAAGCCTAAACATTGTTACCTAGATCTTACAGGTTTGGTCTGATTAGGTTTTTGCTGGGGGCTACAGCTCAGAATGCAAGACATTAAAAATTTTAGAGATAATAATAATTATGTGTTGTTTTTTTTAAAGAATTGAGAAGGAGGAATACAAATTTGTTTTGAGGGGTCTGGATATGAGAGAACGGGAAAAAAGGGAGGAGTAATTTGAAAAGAAAAGAGAAGAAAGTGTTGTGTAACAAGAAGGAAAACACAGGCCACTGTTTTAATTAAGTAAATGAAGAGGAAAAAATGGTTGTAATTAATGAAGGCTTTTAGCTAGCAGCTGCACTAAAGGAAGAAGGGGGGTGTTTGGGGGTCACAAGGGGGAGGTGGTCTGGCTTTAAATTTCAATCACCAAAATGTCAGCACTCAACATCAACTTGCATATGCCTTTAGTCCAAGATGTTACACCATGCAGCAGCTACAGCTGCGGCCAAGTTACTACCAAGAACCTGAATTCTCACTTTACTCCTACTTTTCCATCTTTTGTGGTCTATCTCTCTCTTTCGACTTTAATCTCCCACCACAGGCAGAAGCATGTACTAGATGGTCGTTAATCTTTGGAGGAATTCCCTACCGACACCCATGAAAGAAAACAGATTGTACTTTCTCCTTCTCTCCCACCTTTTGGTTGCTCTGTATCTTTCTTTAGAAAGATTTTTTTTTTCATCTTTGATGTTAGCTGCAAAGCTAGCTAAAAACAAACATTAACCATTCGACTATCTCCCCTTGTAAAATTTGAAGAGACTGTTTCCTGTGGGGAGGAATTCTCAGTCTTGATTGGATTTCAAGAAAGTAGCTTCAGGCCAATGAAATTGAATGGGGAGTTTGAGAATAAGGCAACGTCCCTTTTTCATTTACTAAAGTGGCAAAGATTCACATTAAACATTTAAATGGATCTCTCAGAGGAAAACACAACTCAGGAACAAGTTGAAAAGTAAAAATAGGCTCTTTTGTTGAAGATCATCAAATTATTTGACTGAGTTATTCATTTTTTGTTGGTAGTGCAGATGGTTTAGTGGTTTATATGAGCACTACAGTAGAACTTGTATGTTGTAAAATGGGTCTTCCATAAAGTTTAACATCCATGTGTCGAGGTGACCCAGTTCACACAAATATTAACACAGTCAGTAGATAAAAAAGAACAAACTCACCATAGTGCCCACACTGTATGTGGCTGCAGGACCAATCGTATGGTGATATGGGTCTGCTGTTGCATAGACTCTGCCATAACTATAGAGGAGAAAATAGACAAAAAATGTGCTTGACTATGACAGTATGGTAAACATCTTTAGGATCTATTGTAGCTTCTCCAAGATTTCCACAGACAAATGTAGCTAATCACAATCTAAGGATATATTTCAAATAGAAGAGCTTGTATTTATCAAACATGACACTAAGTGGACAGTTTTTAGATAATCCCTAACTGAGATTAGTACATGAGATAGAAACAGTGAATAAATGTGTCAGCAGTACCAGCCAAGCAATGGTTTGAACCTTCAGTCCAGTTTCTTGATCCATCAGACAACAAAAAACAGGGCTTGGTTAACTTTGTAGGAGATCAAGGGGCAAGTTTGAACCAGGGGCTACTACTGACTCTTTACTATTTCATCTTTCTTTGTATCCTTTTATCTTTTGGACCCCTCAGATACACACAACAGCAAACAACAGACTACACATGGTAGCAATATTAAATGTTTCTCTGAGTGTCAGATAAAGGATAGAAATACAGATAGATGACAAACTGAATAAAAAACCAACATATAGTTTTTTGTTAGGTGTTTGGCAGGTGTTTCTCTGTGTAGCCAGTAGTAGTGTGTCCTTCTGGGCTACCATAGCCCCACAGGTGCGATCAGCTCAGACTTGACGATCTCAATTTTATATATAAGGAAGTGTTCTCAGGGCGGGCCTCCCTCTCTTTGTTCCTGGCATGCACATGCTATGCCTGCTGCTCGGGTAAGCGTTTTTTTTTGTTGTTGATCTTGCCCATGAGCTTAAAGTTGTCAGTGTTCAGGCATAACGTGTGATTTTAATTTTAGGTCCTGCTTCCCGGTTGTGCTCTAGCCCCTGCCTTAAGTCTGTTCGGGATTTTTTTGGAAACTGTCTTTCAAGGTAAAGAAATGATTACACTGGTAGATTTATAGATTGCCACTGCTGTTTTGTTTCGTCTTTAGTTTTGTTTAGTTCTTTTCCACTGTTATTTAATATTAGTTTTCCCCCAGGAATTAAGGAAGTGTTGACATAGCGGCGTACGGAACTTCTTAATGTCTTTTCTTTTTCTTTTTTTTTTTCGATGAGCGAGCGCTGTAGGAGCGGCTAGGCCGGTGGTCTCCAGTCCTTAGGAGGGTTCTGGTGATAGAGTCTCCCCCCGCCCCGCTTTTCCCTCTCTTCCTGTTTGTGTTGAAAATTTGGTGGGGGGGGGGGGACTGACGAGTGCTCTAACCCATACGACTTTTTGTCCCCTCTGCATCTGCAACCACCGCTGGTCGTGATACAGCCCTCGCTAAGAGCCTTCCACTTTTATATGATTTTAATAAATAAGTATATTTTCTTATAGTTATTGATTTTATTGATTTTATTGTTGCACTAATAATAAACATTGTTATCCTGGGGGAACTTCTTGTCTCTGTCCATCATTGGCCATTATACTGTCGTCCTGGGTACTTTGAGGGGTTTTATTACCAGAGAAAAAAACGAAGGTGTCTCACTGCATGGTCACATTCACCTCTGAATCTCTTAGGCTATTGCTAACAGTAATTTGTCAGAATCAGTGGCAAGTTCATTCTATGGACATGAATCAGCATTTTTGCAGGGCATGAAGCTGTCTAGGGATATTCATATCCATCCTCCGCCAGAGGCAGGCAGCGAAGGGGTGGTAGGGAAACTAAAGAAATGTGTTTATGGTCTTGCTGATGCATCACTCTATTGGTATAATAAAGTGAAGGAAATCATGCTGAGCACAGGTGGTAAAGTATCACAAGTAGATCCTGCAGTCTTTTATTGGTTAGATGAGCAGTGTAAAGTGACAGGAGTACTTGCATGCCATGTAGATGATTTTCTATGGGGAGGCTCACAAAACTTCTCAATTTCTGTGATTCCTCAACTGAAGTCTGTGTTCCATGTGGGATGCGAGGAACATGACAATTTCTCCTATGTAGGAATGGATTTTGTTACTGTTGATGATGTAATACAGGTACATCAGCATAGCTACATTGAAAACCTGCAGCCCATTCACATGCAACCAACACATGCTGTACAGAGAGATGCTCCTCTTATTGACAGAGAAAAAGAGCAGCTTAGGTCAAAAATAGGACTGATTCTTTGGGTTGCAAAGCAAACCAGACCTGATGTTATGTTTGATTCTTGTTATTTGGCATCAAATCTAAAAAATGCTTCAGTGCAGTCTATTCATGATGCTAATGAAGTGATTCGTAAGCTGAAAGCTGAAAAGGTGACACTCAAATTTCAATATCTGGGAAATAATTATGATTTGAACTTGACTGTTTTTAGTGATGCTTCTCTGGGAAACCTCCCAGATGGAGGCACACAGGGAGGGACTCTGATCAACCTGACAGGAGAAAGAGGGAAGTTTTCTCGTCTTTGTTGGCAGTCCAAGAGGATTAGACGTGTGGTGCGAAGCACCCTTGCCGGAGAGACTCTTGCTGTGTCAGATGGAATAGACAATGCAATTTTCCTGGCCACTCTCTTTTCTGAGCTCACTACTGGGACTGCTGGACTGAATGCTCCCCAGTTGGTTTGTGTGACTGACAGTCACTCCCTGTTTGATGCCCTTAAGTCAACAAAACAGGCCACTGAGAAAAGGCTTCGTTTAGACATAAGTTGCATCAAAGAACTCATACAAAGCAAGAAGATCAAGAAGGTGCTCTGGTCAGTTACAAAAGCTCAACTAGCTGACTGTTTGACAAAAAGGGGAGCATCACCGTTGGTGCTTTTGAAAGCACTCAGTGAAGGACTGTGGAATTTACACTAAGAGTGTTTAAAAAAAAAAAAAAGGAAGGGTGAAAATGTCTGTCTACAGGTTAGGAGGTTCAGTTTTAGTGGCAAGGATGTATGTGGCGGTTGTCGCCTGTTAAATAAATAGAAGTCAAACTAAGAGTAATAAACATCGTGCTTATTGAGTTGAAGTTAACATGGACCACTACACATGGCTACACTTTCTACTGTGATTGTCTTTCAGATGTCTCTAACAGTATATTATTATTAATTTCATTATTATTATTGTTTTAACCCAAACGGTCCTGTCAGATGCTTGCCCAGCTCTGAGCCTGGATCTGTAGTGAGGTATCTGCCTGTTTAGAAGACATTTTTCCTTGCCACTGTTGCCAAATGCTTGCTCGTGTGGGAATTGCTTTTGATTGTTTGGCTTTCATAAATTTAATTATAGAGTGCAGTTTTGACCTACTCCATATGTAAAGTATCTTGAGACATTTTTGTTCTGATTTCACACTAAATAAATAAAATTTGACTTGACTTGAAAAATTGACTCTTTCAGGTGGTAGGAACGAGAGGCTGTGAGGGGGTGAGTGAGAGGTCTTATATTACCTTAAACTTATGCAAGTTGGTCAGCACAGGCTTTGACAAGATGTTCGGGAATCCTATCTGGTACTTTGGCTTTCCTGATGTTCATACACTTGAATACTCTGCTCATATTGTGCTCTGTCTGCAATGTGAATGCCATGCCCTCTCGGCTGGACAATATGACAGCTTCTTGGCTGTCAGTCTCCCTGCCAGCCCATGGTATGTTGCCAAATAGTGTGTTTGCTTCCTGGCTGACGGCCTTGAAGCACGCATAAAAGTTGTTAAGTTCATTGGCCAGAGAGACATCAGCAATCATAATAGATGATGGTTTTGCTTTAGAGTCTGTGATGGTATGTAGTCCCTGCTATGGCAAGAAACTGGAATCTGACTGCTATTAGGTTAATTCCAGTGTCTTACCATACCTTCGTTTTGCCTCCCTACTGCTCTGCAGACATGCTGTGACTTTATATACATCCATATTTCCAGTGACAAGTCTGATCTAATAGGTGTTGCTGCAGGATCTCAGAGCATCTCAGATGGTCTTATCTATGCATGGCCTCTGATTGGGAAATGATCTGATTTTAATTATTTGGGATGCAACCATCCATCAATTTCCCAATAAATGCTATGACCACCTCCAACCACTCTGCTCCGCAATGATGGGGTGATCAGAGCAAAAAAATGTCAACATACCTGTCATCAAAATCTCTTGAGGTTTCTAGATACAGGATCAATAGTTGCCTACTATCAGACAAGATTTGGGATGAAACAACAAACCTTTTGTGCCAAAAATGCATTAATATAAACCCTTCCACAGTAATGGTTGGGTAATGCTCAATCAGAATTACACTGCTCAAAAAATAAAGGGAACACATACTCATTGCAATGTAACTCCAAGTCAGTTACACTTCTGGGATATCAACCTGTCCAGTTAGGAAGCAACACTGATTGTGAATCAATTTTACCTGCTGTTGTGCAAATGGAACAGACAACAGGCGGAAATGAGAGGCAACAACAAAGACAACCCCTATAAAGGAATGGTTCTGCAGGTGGTGGCCACAGACCATTTCCCTGTTCTCATCAATTCTGGATGATTTTTGGTCACTTTTGCACCTTGCCAGTGCCCTCACCACTAGAGGTAGCATGAGGGGGTGTCTGCAACCCACAGAAGTTGTTCAGGTAGTGCAGCTCATCCAGGATGGCACATCAGTGCCCGCTGTGGCAAGAAGGTTTGCTGTGTCTCCCAGCACAGTGTCAAGAGCATGGAGGAGATATACCAGGAGACGTGGAGGGGGCGGTAGGAGGACAGCAGCACAGCAGCAGGACTGCTACCTGCTCCTTTGTGCAGGGAAGAACAGGAGGGGCACTGCCAGAGCCCTACAAAACAACACCGTGCAGGCCGATTGGCATTTGCTGGAGAACACCAGGACTAGCAGATTCGCCATGCTGGTGCAGTGGGCCCTGGGTCCTTCTGATGCATGACAATGCTAGGCCTCATGTGTCTGGAGTGGGTCTGCAGTTTCTTGCATGCCAAATGCATTGTTGCTAAGGACTGGCCTGTCTGTTCCCCAGACCTGAATCCAATGGAGCACCTCTGGGACATCATGCCTCGTTCCATCCACTGACACCATGTCACACCACAGACTGTCCAGGAGTTGACTGATGCCCTGATCCAGGTCTGGGAAGAGATCCCTCAGGAGAACATCCATTGTCTCACCAGGAGCATGCCCAAACGTTGTTGGGAGTTCATACAGGCACATAGAGGCGACACACAGCCTCATTTTGAATTGTCTGAAGCAATTTCCACAGAAGTTGGATCAGCCTGTTATCTGATTTTTCCACTTTTAATTTGAGTATGATTCTGAATCCAGACCTCCATGGGATAATGATTTGATTTCCACTGATCATTCTTAGGTTTTTTTGTTCCTAACGCATTCCAGTTGAATAAAGATTTTCAACTGGAATATTTCATTCATCAAGATCTAGAATGTGTTGTTTAAGTGTTCCCTTTTTGCGCAGTGTAGTTCGTAAGACATGTTGCCTGGCCATGTCAGATATTAAAAGTGTTTATTAACCCAAACCCTAACGCTAAAGCTTCAAAAGCAGTTATGAGCAACTACCCTTTCAATTCGATAGACCTTCATAATCTGAATCATAGAGTGGGCTCTAAACTTACTCTTTATGTAAATTGTCTTTAACAATTTTTGTTGTGATTTGATGCTGTATAAATTTGTTTTTCTGTTTTTCCTGTGCTGAAAGTCTCTCTCTTGCTAGACATCTTGATTTCTGCACTCCTCTCTGGCTGAAAAATATTATAATTATTTCTTTAAACTGAGAGTAAGCGTATATAATATGTAGTTTGATTTTTTTTTAAATAACACTTTTATGGTAATGACAGAATTTTGTGAAGATTTAGAAACACTGGCACACTCCAATGACAATGTATTTCTGCTTCAATATCCTGTCTTACAAGTGTTTAAGCTTACTGTAGATATTGCTCATAGAGTCTTTAATTCTGATTAACAGAAAAAAGGGATGGGGGTGAGAGCCACAGGGCAGTAGTCATTTAGAACAGACACTGCAGACTTTTTAGGCACAGGGATGATGGTGGGTGTCTCGAAGCAGGTGGGAACACTCTCCTGTGACATTGATATGTTAAAAATGTCAGTAATGACATCTACTAGCTGGTTGGCACATGTTTTTAGTACACGGCCAGGGATGTTAT
>JAUZTA010000017.1:20405187-20415947 GCA_034780835.1 Ctenochaetus striatus | reverse complement strand
TACTGGATGCGTAAAAAACCAACAGTTTTTAAAAGGATCACAACAACTTAAAAATAATTAGCAAATTTTTGGTTTGCAACGTTTTACAGCTGCCTCCACAGAAGGTTAGAGTTACTGTAGGCCTGTATTCAGAAGAGGTGTAACATAAATGTGGGTGTGTCCTGTTTTTTCATGAGTTTTTTGTTTTCTGTAAAAGCTGAAAACCAAGCAATCAAAAACTGCAGAGGTGCAATTCTGTTTGGTTCAGTCGACACCATAGAAATCCTATTATTGTGTATATGCTGGGTTCAGTATGAGTGCAGTGGGTAAAGGGTGGGTGGTAGACCTCAGAAGAGCAATACATTTTCTGGAGGAGGTAAAACGATAGATGGATGTGGGAGGGAGCGTGCAAAACAGCAACTGAGAAATGGAGAAAGAAGGAGGGAGGAAAAGAACAAATCTTGTTAGCAACAGGGACACAAAGTTCCTCACCTAACAATTGTCGTATTTTTTTTTTTGCTAATCATTGATAAATTGAGTCACTCGCTCCCTGCAAGGGGTAATTCTCATCTCTATCAGTTTCTCTTTTTCGTGAGCAAATGGAAACCACTTCATTTCCATCATAATTATTTGCAATTCTATCAAAGCATTGAGCTCATTAAAAAGCCAGTCAGAGAGAGTTATATGAGGTGTATTTCTAAACCAAACAGGACAGTGCTGCTGTGCTGCTTGTGCTGAGTGAAGGGTTTGCCTCTCCTGCTTTGGCTGTTTCTAAACTTTTACAATAACAAAGTCCAAATGTTATGGATCATTTTAAAATCTTTTTGAAGCTTAATTTGAATAAAGACAGAAAAAAAGTAATTTTACAATCAGTCTCACCTCAATGGATTGTAGTTTGATATGTTAATTATTTTGTTGGTAGTTTATCTTTGCACAACAGATCCTCAATAAAGGTGCTAATGTTAGTATCAGCTGACCTACCTCCCTGTTAATTATTAATGCATGCATTCTGTTTTTTGTAATCTTCAAGCTGAGAAGATTGGACAAATATGTTCACTAGCTGAGCAGTATTTACAGTGACAAGAAAACTAAACATACTGTGCAAAATCATTGAAGTGATGCTTTAAAAAGAATGTATACAATAATGTATAAAACCTTTTCTATCAGTACAGTTTCACTCAGTGTTAGCATCTCGAACAGCTTCGGTGAAGACGTAGTGAAAAGTAGAAAAATATTTTTTCAGTTCTCCAGCACAATAATTTTCCAAAAAAAAGTTGTGTACAGAGACAATGTACCATAATACACCTAGAGACTCACTGTAAAAGAGCTCTTACAACGAAATAGAGAATAAAATTTTGCAAAGAATACATGAAGGCATGGAAAACAGGTCTTTAATATACACGGAGAAATTTCTGACCCACACTTTTGTCCATTTATTGGTCTCACATTGTATCCTCCTCACCCCACATACATTCATCTCAGTGCCAACACACATGCCAGCCAAGCTTCTCCTAAAACACACCACGCACACATGCACACACTCAACATACACTCTCACACACACACACACATCCCAGTGGTGAGCGGTCCACTGTCCTGGATCAAGCCAAGGTCAGCAGTGTGATTAGCGCTTAGCGCCGGAGGCTAGCACTGGCAGGCAGTTTCCCTTTAATGAAGCCATCACTGCATGGAGAGAGCGAGAGAAATACTGCCAGTCAGCCCAACTGGACCTGCCTGATTTACAGCTGCAGCAGTCTACACATCAGCCATGCTAAGGGAATATATAGAGACATGGGGAGAAGAATAGTTAAACTGTTAGTGAGTGACAAGCTGATGATATAACACCAGCTTCTAGTTTGTTAACATTTGAAGAAGTGACACTTTCTCACAAAACCCACTCTGTGTTTTTATCTAAATGTGAATTGTAAAAGTGAAACACTTCAGACTAGCAGTTAATGATTCGACTTGGTTCACAGACTAATACTTTTTTTTTTTTTTCTGTTTTGGCTGATTTCAGCATGTAAATTGAACTACTTTTATGCCAGCAAAGTAAAGCAGTAAATCAAGAATTCATACAAACCAGAATTTGATTCATGGCTTTGAAAAAGCATTTATACTCTTGTATGCGGAAGTAAAATGCCAATACTGACGCCATTTATTTTCTTGCTGAGTGCTCTGAAAAGTGTTGGAGAAATTCTTAGACATTATTGGATTATATAATTAATATATCTCAAACTTAATATGTTGCTAAGTGGTACCTCAACTGCATTCATATTGCACTTTCTCTAGTCTGTTGACCACTCAAAGCACTTTACACTCCATGTCAACATTTACCCATTCACACACACATTCATATACTGATGGCAGGGGCGTCTATAAAAGTGCCAACCTGCTCATCAAAAACTGACGCAGATACATTCACACACAAACAAGAGCAGCCATGTGGAATGATTTTAGGTTCAGTCTCTTGCCCATGGACTCTTCAGGGTGTAGACTAGAGGAACATGGGTCTAATGTCCATGTAACTGTTACTGTGTACTGTCCAAATATTTGGACCAACTATGTTGTCGTTCTTGGAACGTGATGCCAATGAGGCCTTTTAGATTGAAAACTATCATTTATTTATGGTGGTTGTGGGGGTTGGGTGGGTCTTTCCCAGTTTAAAGACTCAACTTAAATCCCTGGTGGATACAAAACAGAACGCAGAAGACAAACATCACCATGATATGGAATACTGGTATACATAATTCACAAGGCAAGAGATGCCATTGCAAATATGATTCCAAGTATACAGTAACCTATATATATATAGTATAGTATTTGTAAAAGGCTGACCAGAAGGAGGGGCAGATAGAAACTGGCATAAACAACAACATCAGTGTTAAGCAGTGCGAACAAGAAGGGAAGACACACTAAGATTCACAGTAAAATGTGCTGGTGGCTTAAGGAAAGCATGTTGGGGAGATATACAACATGAAACCATGTCCACGAGCAGTGTAGCGGTACAGTGTGTGGTATTTACACTTAGATCAATTAGATAGGTCCTATAATAAATTCACATATTTCTTTTACTCATATTACTGCCACAGTGAATATGAAGACGTTGATGAGTCTGACTGCTCTGATGATGTGACTGAGGGACAAACTCTGGAGCTGCCGGTGAACAATAACACAACTGCCTGGACTTTGAATTACGTTCTGTTTCACTGCTAGAAGCCCTTCATTCACATAGCACACACTCCACAGAGTCACTCATTAGCCAATACATTAGTCAACATCCACAGCTCACTCAGAGTGAGCATAAAGAAGTTTCTCCATTTGTATCTCTCTACACTCATAGATAAGTGCACTTGTTTTGTCTCAGCTTACATTGCTGAGAGTGCATCTCTGTTTTGTACACATCTAATTGTGTCTTTCCACCAACTTTGTCAACAACTTATTTTTTATCTGTGACCCCCCCTCCCATCCAATCCCAACTAAAGAGTTTTTTTTTAAAGAAAAGAATAAAACAACAGCACAGAGGGATGAATCACATGGATCAGAAGGAACAAAATAATTCATGGAAAACATAAAAAAGCACTCATACCATCTTCAGCAAACACAGTTATGATAAAAAAAAAATCACAATATTTCGAAATTATTGCTGCTTGGTGAATTCTGTAACCTTTTCACATTTAATAATATATATTCACTGTAAGACAGTTGATGAAAAAGCATCAATCACCATAATTTGGCCGAATTTTGAGGACGTTTACAACTTAAAGGGGAACAAAACTCCAAAGTATTGGCTTATTCCCCATTCCATAGAGGTCCATTTTATTTGTAGAGTTTTTATGATATGTGTTCTTTATGTCTACATCATTGTGGATATTATTATATTCTTTTATTAACATGGCAAACTGTAGCCTCTGATGTTTCTTCCTCTGACCTCTGAACACATCTGGCCTGGTCTGCTGTTCTGTTTTGTGATAGGTACACTAGGAGGCGATTGCTCTAAAAATTCTCTGTAATGAGACAACACCACAGTACCAAACACACTGACTACAGACATACACACACAAATCTCCCCCCAACACACTCACAAACACAAATACATGTAACAGATCCACTCATAACATGGAACTTCAGCTGGCAGAGAGAAAGAATATGGAATAAAGGTTTCACGTCCGCAGGGTTGAATATATGTATTGAAATGAAAAGAGCTGAAATAATGAAGAACAGTGGATCATGTTGGAACAGACAGCGCTGGCTCTGTCCTTTAATGCAGCTTACACAGCCAGTGGGGAGACAAAAAGACTGGACCAAAGATGGCTTAAATCACACACTCACACACACCCGGGGGTGTGAGAGTGAGAGAAAGGCCAGGGCCGAGTTGGAGGAATTAATTGAGGTAGTTTGTTTCACAGCGGGGAGTCTATTAAATGCCATGTCACCACTGGGCCATGGGGAGTAACACACTAACACTGGGAGGGAGGGAGGAGTGTGTGTTTATGTGTGTATATGTGTGTGTGTTGGAGGGGTAGTGAAGTCCGATGCCAGTATGAGCCTTTCCTCTAAAATCAGCACTAACATCTCAAATAATTCATCTCCTTCTCCACCGCCCCCCCCCCCCCCCACAGTCTTTTTCTTTTCTTCCTCCTCTTTCCTCCTTTTCTTCCTGCTCAACAGTATCCCACCATTCTCTTCCCTGAGTTCCTCCCTGCCACAGCCTTTTTCCATCTCTGCCATACTTACTCCTTTCATCTCCTCTTCTTCTTTTATTCCCTTCACCATCTCCCCCCTTTCCCACACCACTTCACCATCTTTGTCTCCTGCTTTCTGTGTTACATCAGTCTTCCCATCCAGTCTCTCCTCTATTCATTTTGTCTCTCTTTCTGTCATTCACACTTACTTCACACATTGCAGAAAGATGTTTCAGAGAGTTCATACAAGTTAATATCATTTATTCATGTTTTCAGTTTTATCTTGTATTTAGGCTGCAAAGAAGTGAATGATAACTCATGCTACACAATTTGCTGTCTCGTTGCCTGTAGCTGTGCCAAAAACACACAGTGCTAAGAACAGGGAGCAAACACACTAGAAGCAAAGAAAAGAACTGATTCAAATTCATGCAGTGGTGCTCTTATCCTAATTATTTAATGAATGTTTTTGAATATTTGAAAATAAGACACTGACAAATAAGAGATGAAAATCCGATTTTTTTGCCATAGTTGCACCAACCAAATCATCACTTTTTGGGTCTTCAGTTTACCCCCCAAAAATGGATAAAACATCCAGAGCTCTATATGATTTTATAGAACTCATACTGCACGGTTTTTGTTGACTCGGTAGATGAGTGGGAGGGAAGGAGGGAATTCTGGACGGGCGCCCAGCACCTGTCTGGAGACTTAACCGCAATCCTGCTCTCTCTCCCTCTCTGGCTGGAAATATTGACTGGCAAGCACTCTGCCCAATCAAATTAATTTTCTGCAAGACATGCCAAAGGTGACGCCTGAGAAAATGGAGGTTACACGGGGAGGAGATGGAGGGATGGGGGGGTTAGCAGTAATGGAGATTGGGGAAAGGGGGCAAAGAACTTACGACTGAATGTGACAGAGAACGGAGAAAGGCGAGATCTACTGACGGAGAGATCGGGTAAGCACAAAAAGAGATGGATATTTAATGAGAGGAAGGAGATGAAGAAATGAAAGAGAAATGAAAGAGTGATTTTTACTTCCCTTTTTCACTCTTTTTCTCTCTTTCAACCAAACAGCACGCCTTGGAGTGGCACACATACATTGCAGAATGATCATTTTAAAGACAAAGGTAATAAAAACCAATAACAGTATAAAATATTGAACATAAAAGATAACATTTGGTACATTTTACCAGAGTTTGCTGAGAGCTTAGTTTCACTGTCAGTCCCTTGGCAGGTCAAAAAAAAAAAAAAAATCAAACACACACACTATCAGAACACCACTAAAAAAAACTAGATAAACAGGGCACTGTTTAGTGTGCGCACACACACACCCACACGCACACACACCCTCTATGTCAGTAGCAAGTGTGTATTAGACCAATTTAAAGCAAGTATATTCAAGCAAACTGATAAAATGCAGAGTCAGTGGTTACAAAGTTAAGCTTTTAGCGAACTTTTGAATTTTGTAACTGCAGCTCTTCATCTCACACTTCTACATGCAGTGAAAGAAAATGAAGCCTGTGAATGCATTGCGAATTTCATATTTAAGTACATAAAGATAAATCTGTGACACAAATTTGTTGCGTATGAATGTAATTTTTAGGTTTGAGGATGTGCAGATACCAGTGGGTCTGAATGATATTACTGTAGGTGTGCTGATGTGTGTGCAACTTGTGTGTTGGTCTAAAGTGAATCAGGATGAAAACAACAGCAGCAGCAGCTCATCAAATTTTTATACTCAACAGCAAGTCAAGAAAAGAAAACCTGCCAGGAAACCAGTGTTACTCACAGCTTTGTCAGTGTGTGTTGAAGTGTGTATGTATGTGTGTGTGTATGTTTTGTGTTAGACAAGAAAGGGGTGTGTCAAATTGTAGATTTTTTTTTTTAAAAAAAACAGTTTTTCTTGTTTATCTTTCAGATTGTTTTCCAGTGAGACAGAATAGGAGGTCAAAGCAAACGAGCAGCTGAGGTAGAATAAGAAGGGACGCTGCTGGCCCCCAGCTGTTCACAGCAATGCAATAAATTAATCATAATATTACAATCACCAATAAAAAGAGACTGCTGTAGATGGGTTAAACTCTGCCTTAAATTAAAAGTGAAACCAACATTAGGTATTTTCGTCAAAGAGCTGAGGTTGATGCCAGATGTCAACAATAATGTGAGCTGCTTTTGTTGTTGTAGTATACTGACTAGAGGCCTATGAAATTTAGGACAGAAATCAGTGTTTAAGATTTTTCTTTCAGTTGCCTTCTGGGTAAAGTCATAAGAAATTGCTCTGACCTTTTAAACAAAAAGCTTTGACATATCAAACGCATCACTTAAGAAGAATTCAATAAGGATGAAAATTCAAGCACAACTACATCATCTACCTTTCAGACACCACTCACCAACACCTCTGTTGGGCTTTGAATGCCTGTACGAGTGTGTGTAAATGTGCATTAATGTAGTGTATGTTTCCTGGGTAAAGGCAGGACAGTAGCAATCAGTGCCGGGCAGCCTGGCAGCCAGATGCTAGATGAGGTAAATAAAAGCTAGCTGAATAATAAATGTTCTGGATGCTGCCGTCTTCCTCCCACTGCTGTCTAACTAAAATGTGCACAAGCCAACACACACACACACACACAAACACAGAAACAGAAACAGTGAATTCATTCTTTGTCACATACGCTACGGTCATAACTCATGTGCTTGTCTACCCCTGTTCACCCTCAACAATTACATATTTTGGTCATTTCATTGAACTAATTATTCATAAAACTCTGTGTATGTGTGTGTGAGTCTGTGTGTGAGTGTGTGTGTTTTCATAGTGCCATATGCAGCAAGCGTTGCACCAAGCCAGTCCATGTAATTGATTTGGACGTGTTGAGAAGAGACCATTAAAGTAAATAGAGGTGTGAAAAAAATGGAATGAAGGGGAGGCATCTGTTCATCTCTAAACTGCACTGCAATTACACAATTACAGACTACCCCACCCCCCATTTCATGACCAATTTAACCAATCCAACCCTTCTCCGCGCAGACTGGAGCTTCAGCTCCAAATCTTTCTCAATTAGGAGCATAAAATATCCTTGAAAAGAGTGAAGCCCTCAGACAACAGGTAGGCAGCTGAGTCATGTTCTCATGTGACCTGCTGTAGAGTCAGAAATTTAAGGATGTCTTATTTTTTTGGTCTGATAGGTGAGTCAGAAAAAGACTCGCTTATCAGCATGTTAAACCCTGTTCATTTGTTTAAGGTCCAGATTTTTTCCAAGCAGACACTGTGGAGGCCAGAAAAAACTAAATAGATACGATAATTGTTTATGGTTTAAATTTTTTACTTTCCTGTAAAACTCGTGTTATTTTTACTTGCCAATAAAATTTTAAACAAACAGATACACAGTGGACACTGCATACTGAACTAGAAAGTGCTCTCAAACCTCCACTGAGAAAGCAGGTACAGTTCAGCTACCAAGGAGTCCTTAGAAAAAGGTTATCTTAGGGAACCCAGGACTTAATACAGCAGTTGGCAAATATAAATAAATAGAAGTGATACCTCCTGCCTCTAATGGACAAGTCTAGGGATTATCTGACAACTCCGGAGTTAGTCCTACCTCCCAAAGGAGCCAAGTAGATGGAGGTCATGGTTAGGATTACTGTCATGCATCCCAAAAATCCAGTAGATGGTATTAAAGTTCAAAAGTAACAAAAAAAGGCACTTATACAGTACAAAAGTGTACAAACAACATTCTGCAGTTTGATCAGAAGTATGTATCAGACTATCAACCAGTTTCAGCTGTTTTAGACAGAGCTAAGCTAGCTGTTTCGCACTGCTTTAACCCTGATTTTAAGCTAATCATTAAGTGACCCCATATTTCATATTTATTAAACAGATTTAAGAATATTATTTATTTTCTCTTTTCACTTGGCAGCAAGAAAGTGAAAAGCCTATTTCCTCAAATGTTGAACTTTTCATTTAAATAACTGTACCACGGTCAATCAAGCAGACAACAAATGGAATAGCATGCTTATAGTAAGTTATTAAAGTACTTTTTTGACTTTTAAAATAGTATTAAAAAAGAAAAATCCCATTTCAAGGTCTGCTTACTTGCAGCTCAATCTTTTCACCATTTAACGCAGCATGGAACTGGAACATGCACATTCAATTCGTCCGTGGTTTGCAGAAACCTACGGAGCCAACATTTTTGTCTGGTGTGTGGGTTGGCCTGGCAGCCACTTTGTCCCCATTCTCATACTGCTTGTTTTGGTTGGGACAAGCTGCATTTCTCTACCAGCTCAACCCTCCAAAGTGCATTTAAAATCTATTGGAGCTTAATGAAGTGAGCCGGTGAAGGTCAGCCAGCTCGCTGCACCGTCTTGAAAAGAGCAGTGGACTGGACGGCGGCTTTTCAGCGCTGTGTTTGTTTATGGCAGCTGCTGTTTTGGGGCACAGGGCCAAACACGGCAGCGCGACACAGCTGTCCCCTGAGCTTGTGGACGTTGGCCAGCCGCGAGCCTGCAGAGGCCTCCTGCCCTCAGAGACCCGCTATCCCTGTGGGGGAAACCCCCTTCCTAAGCCGGGATGGACGGATATATTGTCCTGCTCTATCTCCTCCTCCCTCCAACACTTTTCATTATAACTGGATGAACAACAATCCTTTTCAAAAACAATATTCACACTGGCTGTAATTAGAGTTTATAGGAGGAGCCTGAGCTATTAAAGTCTCCTCACTGCAATCACTTTAGGAATCTGTAGTTGGCCACCGTGTAATTAAGAGCTAAGTTTACATCTGTGGCAACAAAACCGAAGAGGAACAAACATTTGCTTTTGCTTTTACTTCTGATGAAAACCTGCTACTGTTTTGCAGAGATTACATGAGCGATACGCCCGGATTATTAACACATCTGTGGATCCTAATACACACTTTGAAACTCTACTAGTTGTGAATCTCTGTTCACAGTTGGCATGTACAAAAATAAAAAGGTATATAACAAGAAAAACGTGAGAAGTCACCTGTTGGTCGACTCGTGGCAGCATTCAGACCAGTTACACTGAGGCAAAGCCCCGCCCCAAAATATTTTAAATAAATAAATAAATATATCTTTATTTCAAACATGTAAAACAGTAGTTAGAAAGAAAAAAAATCAATAAATAACATAAACAAAATGGACAATTAGTTGCATTTGCCAATATATATATATATATAAATTTATACAATTTTAATTTGTATTTTAAATTTATAAAATGTAAATTTATTTACTTATATTTTTTTAATTGTTAATTTAATTTAATTAGTTTGAATTGAACTGTTTGAATTGTGCCATGAATTATCTTTGTTAATTTAAAACAATTATTTCCCACAGCATTAAAGTAAAATAAAGTAGAGAAAGCTCTTGAAAATGCACAATGCGGACAGACATCATAACGCCTCTGTGATCAGCACTAATCATCTCTGAATAAAAAGATTATTGTGATTTTTTCTTGCGCTCACAGCCAATAACTGAGAACGTTACTCTCTTGACTCACAACCTGCTGCTGTTAATACCCGAATTTATTATCTGTGATCCAGAGATGCTTCTGTGCTGCCAGCGCTCAGAGTGAGACAAATAACAGCATCTCACAATGAAACGCTGCTGCACTCATGCTGAAAATCCTTTTTAAAATTTATTTCAGTTCTGCAAAACAATTTTTTTTTACAGCTCAGGGTGCGTAAAGGCCAAAATCTCCTCAAATCTAGCTTCTTTATTCTAACTGGTGCCAGTAAACCTACCTTTGTCCCTGTGCCTATACTTTATATGACAGATTATCTACATATTTGTTCAACAAAAGTGTTTTAAAAAGCATCTAAAGGAGCCAAACAGACAGTTTAATTTGACTTGTTATTACAGGTTTAACACAGGTGAATCAAAAATTAAATTAAAGATGTGAAACAAAGCCTTTTCTTTTCGTGCTTTGACAACTCACAATATCAACTGTTAGTCCTATTTTAAGTCTATTATTATGCACAACGATGCAGGGCTGTGACCGTGTAATTTGCAGTTCACCACACTGAACCAGACTGAAAGAGCTCGGTGAATTTTGGTTGGATTCAAAATTTTCTGGTTCTGTACCAGAAACGACAAAACA
>JAUZTA010000017.1:20346022-20360076 GCA_034780835.1 Ctenochaetus striatus | reverse complement strand
AAAGAGAGAGAGAGAGAGAGGGAGAAGTAAAAAAAAAAAAACAGACAGAGGGAAACAGGCCATGTTGAGAGGTATAAAACTCTGGTAATTTATAGGAGCAACGGTGCGGCTACTGTGTCCAGCACAGAGCTGTGTGTACGAGATGAGTGTGCATTTCTGAGAAGTCTTTTTTTCTTCCTTGTGCTCTCTCTCTGCCTCAGTCTCTTGCCCTATCCTATAAATCCTTTAAAGTCGTTCAATAACATATAACATTAATGTCACTGGGCTGCTGTTCCATTTACTGTACTGGCCCTGTGTCTGAGTGTGTGTGCGTTTGCGCGAGTTTGTGTGTATGTGTGCGTATGCTTGCGTGTGTGTGTGTGTGTGTTTGTGTGCAAGTGCAGAACAAGTTTTTAATGAGCCGTACTGGTCATTTGGTTTGTGTTGGGTGTGTGTGTGTGTGTGTGTGTGTGTGGGTCAGTGAGTGGAAATAGAAAATTTACCCCACAGACCACAGTGTGTCTCAAATGGGTCGTTGCCATCTGTGGTAAGATGGGTCTGGGTGGAGAGCTACAGGGTAAAAGTCAGCCAAAAAGTTCTTGGATTTTATTATTTCACCTTTATGTCATGACTGAGATTTCACAATAAGGAGCATGATTTTTTATTTACAGGAAAAAAAACCTGCAAATAAGAGAGAACATATTAAAATATTAAATATAATACATTACATTCTTTTTTAGACTTGGAGGTGCTCTTTACTTTGTGCATGCATGATTATTTCTTGTTGTTCTCAATCTGTTGGGCTCTACTCCAAAACTAAAAAGCTAAAATGATCCAATATATTCTAGTTCAGCAAACTTGATTCCTTATGGCAGTCTGAGGAGCTGTTAATCGTGGTGGGAGCTATCTTGAATAGCTTTGCACTCTTATTTTAAATCAGGGCATCACAATTGTTTAACTTAGAACATGAACAATAATAATAATAATAATAATAATAATAATAATAATAATAACAGTCCTTTAACTGACTGAGTTTGATAAAGTAGCAGCACTCATTTTTGTTTGAGTGGTAAAACAAGATTTTAATTTTAGAGATAGGTAAACAGATATACTATAACAAATTAAACTATGAAATTAAACTACACTAAAATAACCAGATTAATTAAACTTAAACTAGATATTGAACTAACTCAGATGTTACTGATATTATGTATTTCAAATCTACTTTATGTATATATTGTTGATTGTCTTTTAACTGTATTAAAATGTGTTATACCCTTTACATTTTATAGGTAAATACCACACTTTTAGGTTTAGTTGGCCAGATTAAAAAAAATGAAGAAGAATTGACTCATCATTTATCCCATATCAATTTTGTATTGGCTCTGTGTAGCCCATTTGGACATGACAAGATACTTGACTTTTCAGAGTAAACTTTAGAATGATAACTGGATTTAATGTTCTACATGGATCCTAAACAAAGGGAAGGTTCCAGTGCAATAATTACAACTATGCACCTAATAATGTTTCTATTTGTAGAAGGAAAAGAGAAGAAACAGTAAGAAAATGAAAAGAATAATCTGTACCATAATTTGACTTCATGCTTGAGGTGGATTATGAGCTGGGCAGCAGCTTTAGGTCTTCAGCAAAGGGTTTGGATGAAGATGAAGAATGATTGGAATAAAAATAATGCCTGCTGCTTTGATATTAACCATCCATTATAAGTCTGAGAGTGTTCAACACATCACTCTCAACATGCCACATAATGATGCTGGGTGAAGACCCCCTGGTATCAATGTTTAACAGCCACTGTGAGCAAATGGCATTCTACCATTAAGCCACTGGGCATTTCTAACATGTAGGTAATCTTGTAAAAACATGTGTTTTACGTTGATGTTTGATGTTGTGAAACAGTCACAGTTTGCTCAAGATGAGGCACGGTAACTACTTGATTAGGTTTCGGAAAAGATTTTGACTTTTGATTTCACAGCCTAGAAACCCTGTCTCCTGTCTAAACATCCTGAGAGAGACCCACCACTCTACCCCAACCTGCCCAGATTTTATCACCGTTTGCTGTGTCATGTGAAGCCATTTCTGTCCAATATTGCAACAGATGGGTTTTCATCAGACTCACCTGAAAGGTAGGTAACACCCTGCTTAAAAAGTAAGATGCCAAGGGATCCAGACCAAGCTGCCATATGTGATGAGATGGGAGTGGGAAGGGGTTGCAAAGGGGGGTTATGCTAAATCAGTGCAGTAGTCTTTCAACATTTTAAATGTCCTGATTTGTTCACTGAGCTTTTGCAGACATTTGTTATATGAACTTGGTTTTTTTGAAGTGCACATCTTAGACCCTCAGTTAAATGTCTTGACACTTTTATTCAAATATGTGCACTACATGACTAAATAGGCTCACAGTTATTAGCATTATATTCATAATCATAATTATCATAAGATAATGAGACATTAGATCGGTCACCTCAATCATAGGTTATGTTTGAAATAAAATAAAAGTCTTTGCCCAGATTTTTTTAAAGTTTGGAAAAAAACTTGAACAACATTTTAGTTTTAACTTGCATTTACATTGACCTGTCGGGGGCATATGATTACACAATTTTTTTTTTTTTTTCAATTTGCTTGCTTAGTGTCTGAGGTTCTGGGCGCCATTTGGAGCCTCTCCTGGGACACTGTGACATCAGCAATGCACCATATCCAAGCATAGCTTTGTAAAAATTGCTTTTTGACTGCTAGTCGTTGTTATTGTTTGTGTGTGTGTGTCTGTCTTTGGCATCCTTTGCTTGTATTAATAATATAAAAATGCTTTCTTCTTTAATTGTTCATTTCAAACTCAGTCTCCATCTATCTCCTGATCCTGCATCCCCTTTCTGTAGCCTCATCCACATCAGGTGCAGACACAGGGTGTGGACCCAAAGGCTGACCTTGTGCTGCCTGTTGGAGAAGGAGTGGAGCAGGGTGAGAGGTGGTGGCACAGTATTGATCGATAGCTAACTTTATTGCCTTTAAGCCTCAAGCTCTACAGCCAGTGAGAGTGTGTTGGGGGTGGAAAAAAGAGAGAGGTAGACCGGGGGGCAGAGAGAGCGATACAGTCACTCTGCTATCGACATTACCAGTCGACCTGAATGTTCAGGATCACTTCAACTCATACATAAAATCATTTTGTACATTAAATTCATGATTAGATCAATGGTGGCCTCTTTTATTTGGATGTCTATTGCAAGTCTAATCAAGTCTAATCTAATTACACTTTGTTGTCAATCACAGGTAAGGCTTAAGTATCTCAGGATAGAGAGTAAAAGGTTTATGAACTTGCCCACCGTGTTCATGGAATGGCAGTGTTTCCAGCAGAATGTTTCCCAAAACACATTTTAATTACACCATCCAATCTGGCAAACATATTTTCACATTTTTTTTAGATTTATTTTAATTTTTGGTTATTTATCTTTCATTTTATTTTGCCTATCCTTCTTATATCAAGAAACAGTCTAAAATACAGTCCACCGGGACAACCTGTTTCACATTTATAGAGCTTGACAAATTTCTCACTAAATAGCTAACTCATAGACTTTTACTGTTGACCTGAGCTGCCAGGGATGAACCTTTTTTCAGGACATCAGTGCTTCTTTAAGCTTGGTTGATTGTAAAACAGCATCTGAATCACAGTGTTTGACTGGGGATCAAGCAAGCAGGGAAGGAACATGGACGTAATAGTGTTCTTTAAGAACATGTTGGGATGAAATGAAGAGATGAGCTAGCTGTCATGGTAAAGAGACCATGGTGTTACAGTAAACTTGTGTTGTTGACAACATGAGCAGTTAGTTTTCAAACTTACACAGTGTGGCTTTTGGGTTATATTGTATATATTGTATTGATTAACAGATGATGTTGATATAACAGGTTTATTTTTTTCAATTGCTTTCGTATGACCTGACTGTTCTTATGGGCTTAAATAAATATAAATTTTAAGTTTGGGTTGACTAAGCTAGTTGTTTTTTTTTTTTTAATGAAATCAAATGCTTAATATATCCTTGAAAGGAACCAGACAAATTTGCTAAGCTCATGTTATATTTGCAGTTAATCTGGCCATGGTTTAAGCTGAAACATGCTCTGAAATAAACATCCCCTATTTCTATGAAAACTGTGTTTAAAATCAAGTTTCCAATATTATTCTGAAATTCCCTTTTTATGGTATTATGGCATGTATCTAGAAGTTTACACAAAATAAACCTTATTAGATTCTTAACAAAGGTGGAAAATACAACATGCAGTTCTCAAAAAAAGGAACCCATTCTGAGGGGGTCCTGTATACTGTTAGAAAAGAATGTTCAGAAGTATATATGAAAGCCAGAATCCAAAATAATACAGAGAAAAAAAAATCTCCAGCAATTATTAAGCAAATGCAGTTAAAAAAGAGAGACACATGTCATAAAAAGCAGTTTACGTATTCTGTCTGCCTCCAAAAATCTTATTTTTCTCCTCTGATAATGATGCTCAATGTTATTAAAGCTGAGAGAGTCAATTTGGAGGATTTTTACCCAAATTTGCCCCTTGTTTTTTGGGTTTTTTGAGTTTTTTAAATAACCAGTGTCTGCATATTCAAACTTATTCTTTTCCACAGCATCTATGCAAGACAGCAATGGTATGTTTAGGAGCAAGACATGGTTATAGTAACAAAGAAGTAGTTTTGGTTTTTAACAAGTCACAAAACCCAGAATTCTGATATAAAATCTGAGTGTATCAGATGTTCATCCAACACAATGCTCTCCAGACCGTTGCAACCACTTCATTACATAAAGGGCACTCCTCTCCCTGCTTTGGGACTGACTGTAGCACAGCGGCAGAATGTCCAATGTGAATATAATTTGGAGATGCAGGGTTTGTGTACACAGACTGAACTGTGTTGAGTTAAACACAAGGTATTTCCTATTAGACCCTGGATTCGAATCAAAACCTGCTCTCCCTTCGTCCCCCTGGTCTATCTGGCTCTCTGCCCACACTTCATGAAGTGAGTGCCTGTCTGCAGTTAAACACTCATCTGGGGTCAGAGATACGGAGCGGGCAACATTCAGTCCTGTAGCTGTGGTGATAGCATACTGTCGTTGAGGATTTAAGAGTGACGGCGCATTGACCTTTCCCCGGTGGTCCCTCTGTAAACAGTGCTAATGATGGCTCCAGGTGATAACCTAGCTCTTTGTCTTTTTCTCCATCACACACTCTTTCCACCTTTGTCTCTGCTGCCATTTTGCTCCCACTCTTCTCTCTCTCTCTCTCTCTATGGTGTAAGAGCCTAGGGTAATATCCCTCCCTCCCACTGATATCCTTTTGTACTCACGGGAGAAATCCTAGAAATCCCCTCTCTTGCTCGACTGTTTAATCTCCTTATCGGCGTGGAGATTACAGCGCACAGTGAATAGAGGAATGAGCAGCAAAGAGCCAAACACCAAGTGAAAACTGCTGTACTGTGATATGGTGAGACCAGGCAGATTACAAGGATTTCAAGTGAAAGATGACTACATAGGTCGCTTAGGGGCTTGACCCATTGCATTTCAAGAGTTTGGGTAAAAATTTGCAACAGCAGAATGCTTGAATATAAAATATGCTGCTTGGTTCATATGTCCTATACTTAGTCCATCATGGAATATGATAGTATATTTACTGAAACCAGACTAATGGCATTTTTTAAGTGGGATTAGCAGTTCTTTCAGGCAGAGTGAAAAAGTAAACTAAACATCAGTAATTTACGTCATCAGTTGAGACACCACTGTTATAAACCCCACAGTCAATCCAGTAACGTGTTTAAAATGAACTGCTGAATCACCCACTTTTTACTCAACCGTAGCTGGGTCAAAATGATTTTATGCACATTTCTGATTTGCGCATAAAAACAGGTTGATGGAAACACAGAAAATCTGAAAGGTCCTGATAAATCGCAAAGAAGTTTTGGCCCTTGTGAGAGATGGAAAAGTTGCTGTATTGATAAAGAGTAAATGTAAACAAGTTAAATGGAAAAAGATTTGGTAAAAAAAGGATGACATTAAGAAATCATGTCATTTAAATGTCACTCTGGTCGTAGTAGTCCTCTACACCCAAGAAGCAGTGGTGGCACTGTCAGATGACGCATAACATTAGTGGAAAGAAACACACATACATTTTTTTAACCAAATTTCTAAAGCTTTGAATAAAATTTGCCATATATTTTATTAGAAACCCAGCTAATGACGATATTGGTGGGAATCAGTGTCAGGGTCGCCGCAGTATAAAATTTCTACTCAATTATCGTCACCTAAAGACTTCAATAAGAAACAGTAATTAAGTAAACAGTAATTTTATCGCAAATTTAAATAAATAATGTTGTCCTCTCTTTTTTTGCAAGAATGTGTTACACTGATGTGAAACTATCAAGGCCAGGTTTAGATGTTGCTGTAGTACAAATGTCCTCACACTGTCAGATATAAAAGCCCTAGTGTAACAGTAAATACTGGCGAAAACAGAAACCAAGCAGGTGTACGTCACTTTTATGTGTTCCATGGAAACGCTTCCATTGTGTTGTCAGTTTTTGCAGCGCTTCTTTAAATGCTGAGCGTGGGTTCTCAGATTAATGCTATGTTGATGTTGTCAGGTTGATAAATATTTTTTCTCAATTTGCAATGTGTTTTGTCTATTTTACTTATGTATGGAACATGACATATGAATGGTGTTTGTGCAGTCACATTTTTCTACATCTGGCCCCACAGTCGTAACACTTCATGTAAGAATTTATTTATTTATCTAAGAGTGGGAGCAAAATGGCTGTTGGGACTGCTTGGGACTGCTCGGTCCCAACAGCCCCACATCTGAAAACCATTTCTTCCATGCGGCCCAAAGCTCCCATGCATGCAGTGCAAACACCAGTACTCCCCTGGTGCTGCAAGCTCCCAGTCAGAAGATTTTTGTCAAAGCAAACAGAGCAAAACACATCACTGAAGATGTTTTCATGACTGGCTTCTGCTAAATTTTGCCATCCTATGAGTTTGTATGTTTTTGGATTGATTAGTTGATGTCAGACAGAGACAGACATCCATAAACGGGTGGTTTATGCTTTGCTTGGACAACTTCCCAGATGTATAAATGTGAAACTACCAGACACGTCAGGTTTGTGTGGCATGATGCTTTAAAGAGTTACACACTTCACACAAGAAATCATACTTCGCATCCCAAGTTAGATAATGCAAGAACAGAAGTCAAAGCTGAACACTTCCTACATGTCAAGGTCCCATTAAAATAATTTTGAAGCTGTTATTTTAAGGTAAATTAGTTTTGTTGCTTTAAAGCAGCTTCTAATACAAGAAAAAAAAGAGATTTTATTTTTCCTTGGCTAATTTTAAAACAGCAACTGTTTGCCAGAGCCTCACTTATCACTGCTCATTGGTTGCATTTGGTCGTAACTATGATGACAGGCCACAAACATGAATCAATTAAAGCATTACTGAGTGGACACTGGCAGCACTTTGTCCATTTAACAGTTTGACACTGTTCTTGCCGTGGAGAATTACATGGATTACACGGCTGATTGCCAGCGCCTCCTGGCCTCTGAAATGAATATGGAGAGGAGGAGAGATTCACACAGACACCGCAACTCTTCTAACAGTAGTGGTAAGGACAACTACACTTCCTGCCTGCTAGCTTGTCACTGAGTTAAATGAAGTGTGTAGGCAGCTAAAGAATATTGTCAGACATTTGAATGCAGAAGTTTATCAAGAAAGCGTACAGAAAATGTGGCACACTGTGGCTGTGCAGCCTCGGCTCCGAGCTCACAGCCTGCTGCCAGACCGAGCTCCTCTCTTCACACTGATGTATGACCACAACAATATATAAGGCCTTGATGTGTCTTTTATTATACATCCGATCTGGTCCTACAGCATACATCTAATGTGATGCATGCAATGAGATATATTAACTACATATTGGAACACACAACATAACAAATATGCTAGTTACAGGACAGCCTTTAAGGATTCTAATTTGATTCTAGAATGTTTCAGTGATAATCAGAAAAAAAGGTTTTAATTTTCTTTTTCTTCTTCTTCTTTTTCTTCTTCTTCTTCTTCTTCTTCTTATATATTTTTGTTTTATTTTATTTATTTATTTTTATTTATTTTTTTATTTTTTTACTTTAATTGTTTGCTATGTTTTGTGTTTTGGTTAATTGTCAAAAAAAAAAAAACCCAAGAAAAATTAGTCAAGATAGTCATTATCCTAATATGATTATGAATCTGGTAAGAATTGTCAAGGTTGTGAAATAAAGGCCTTAGGTGATATTCAAAAAAATTCTGTTTTCTTGATTATATTATAAAATAATTTGACATGAGAAACATTTGTTATTTGTTATATATTTTGTTATTTGTTAACACCTCTTAGTATTTTGAATAATTTCAAAAGCTACAGTATCCTCCAAAATCATGCAGTTAAATCAACACCTCTGTCAACAAAACATTTCATGAGAGTAACACGTATTATGGGACTAATTAGACTGCATTAGTTTTAGCTCCAAAAAAATAACTGTATTGTTAAGTTCCTGTGTATTAAAAAAAAACCAACAAAAAACAGTGACATTCGAAATGGCATAAATGAAAGTATGGTAAAGTCACTTTAAAGTTACTAAATCAGATAAGTCCTTATCCATCCATCCATCCATCCATCCATCCATCCATCCATCCATCCATCCATCATTTATTAAATGCCTATCCTTTACAGAGCAGCGGGGGCCTGGAGGTGATCCAAGCTGACATTGGAAAAGAGGCAGGGTACGCCCTGAATATGTTGCCAGTTCAAAGAAGCAAGTTAGAGTCAACAGTCAGCAATTAATCTGCAAGTGTTTGGAATGGAGGAGTGAGAAAGAGAGGAAGCCCGAGCATCCGGAGGAAACCCAGGCAGCCACACAAGAGAACATGCAATCTCCACACAGAAAGGCCCAGCAGATCCACGGGTTCCAACCTACAACCTCTTGCTGTGGGCAACAATGCTGACCCCTACACCACCATGTGCAGCGCCTGTTCAAAACATGCCTGCTTGTAATGGGCTAATTGCTCATCCTCTGCTTTCGATTCTTGAAGTTTTCTAAAGAACTGCTCACCAGAACTGCATATAACCCTGACTACTTAGTTCAAGAAAAAAAAATTTAATTAACATTAACATTAAAACTGTACATTATAACCCAACACGTTTGGGGCATGTGTTTTTTTAGCTGCAGTTTAGTCTCTGGAGAATCCATGCTTTAAGCACACTTGGATTCCAGCAGTCTGCAGAGCTACGATGCCCCGCCCCTACTGCTGCACAAACTACTGTTTGCTTCTTTATTCAAAACTGATTACTAGTGAACATGTCACATGTTCAAATTGCACCAAATTTGACACTGCATGTCCTTGGCCACGTCCCCAGCAACACACCCGCCAAGTGTAAAGTAGATGGATGAACAGTTCTTGAGATATGCAAAGGACACACATACATACATTATAATATACAAAGAGACAGACAGACAGACAGACAGACATACCGACAGGGGTTACTTTCTTTGCAGTTAGGTTAGATAAGTCACAGTGGCTTATTTCACCAATTCTCTTCGGAGACTGATCTCGGTCGCAAATTGAAAGTTTACACATCTCAAAAATGAAGATAACTGTGAAGAGGTTCATAATATCAGGGCCAACCCATACACTATTACATTTTTAATTAGCTTTGGCTTTTCAGTCTCTGCTGCTTGGTTTGCACATGCCACCACTGTTCTCTTCACCAGCACACACCACCTATCAAACTGTCATGACACACCGGTGGTATATAACAGGCCTCAGAAAGACTCTGTTATATGTCAAAGGTCTCTCTCTTCAATGTGCATTTGTCTAAGCCAGGCTCAAGTCAAGCGTACAACAGCAGGATCGAGCAGGGCTTCATCCCAAACACCCGAAGATTAGGGCATCTGAGCTGGAGGTAGAGTGAGTGAGGAGGATCAAAACTGAGACAAGCAGGAGAAGAAGAGGAGTTTAAAGGATGCGATCTCTATTATGGAGCAGGTTCTCATTTCACTGTCTAGCGCTCCAGCAGGCCTCCCTCTCTCTCTCTCTCTCTCTCTCTCTCTCTCTCTCTCTCCTTCTAACCCATGCAGTCCCCTGCTCGGCACACTCAATTATTTATCATCTTACAGACGCACTGAGGAGGGCGGAGAGGAGGGAGAAGGCAGCTGCAGACCTCCTCTATGCTCTTCACTCTTGCTCCTTTCTTTCCCCCTTCTTATTTTCAAAAACAACCATCTCTCCATCCCCGTATTTCCATTTACACTACATATACACACCATAAACAATAAATTATACTATTAACATGAAATAAGGGAAGGGAAACACATTGATCACATTGAAACACATTGTAAGCTCCTAACCCACTCTTGCAGCTCTCTCTCACAGTGCTTTTCTCTTTTTCTTCCTTCCACCTCCACCTTCGATGTACCTGTTCATTAGTTCCGGCTACTTGCTTTGTTTCCTCTACTCCAGTCCCTGTTATCGTTCTAACATCGCTCGCACCGGAGGTCTTTGTTCTCGCTGAAAGTCTCTGAAGGGACAGATGGAAGTACAATAACTCTTTTACTGTTGTCAGAGCTGCATCAAGGAGATCACTGCAACCTCAGCACTGTGCGTATACAATACATGTCTGCACCGCCGTACAGCTAGCTTATGTTAGTCTGAATACATTTTACTATTAATACGTTTTCAGTTTAATGGTGAAAAATGTAAAATATTACTCAATTTAAAAAATCTGTCTTTCTAAATTTGTCTAAGAGAAAGAGAAAGACAGAGAGAGAATTGGTAAGCAGGGGTGATGAAGAGGAATAGCTAATGTCAACTGCACTGGCTGCTGCCTCTGTATCAAAGCCCCCCGCTTGCTTCATATCTGCAGACAGCCACCAGCAACAGACTCCCCATCATTAACTACTGTACAGCATACCGGACTGAAAGAGGGGGGAGAAAGAGGAGGAGACACTGAGGACAAATTCAAAAAGAATGAATTTTGGTCACTGATAGCACCATGGATTGCGCATCACTTGCAACCACTATCTGCCACAGTCTCATGATCTGATTTACAAAAGATATGACGCTAACGATTACAGTGCAAACACGCCCATTAAGTTTTGCAGATGAGTGCAATTTGTCCTTGGTTTCTGTCTGCAGTGCTGAATGGCTACCGTGTCCTCATCTCATCATTGTGCTGGTGAGTCAGTATAAAAGTTTCCGACTCTGCAGTTCAATGCCAATTATGACCATTTTATCACTGTCCTCTACAGTGAAAAAACCCTTTTGATTTTTCAATTTCTTTCGAGTTAAACAGGAATTATTGAACTGTTTTTATCAACTTAAGTGCCACTGTTCACCACAATACATTTTTCTTCAAAGTTTTAATGAGATGCTTTTGGTGTTAATTTCAAGGTAAATCCACAAACTGCTGCCTGTTCAAAGCATCAGTGCTTTTTGGTGGTGTGGCATTAAATTCAATCATAATAGTAATTTGAAAATATTCACGGATATTTACAGTCACTACTGCCATGATCACTGGAAAGTCTGGGGGCAACAATCCTTTGAGATGCACCCCAGCTACCTCAAACTCTCTAAACATTTTAAGGACAGGGCTAGTACTTGTTGATATTTGCATGGCACTGCAATGCACTGGATGCATTTAACCTTTTGTTGGTCCTTTGTGCATTGAACTTTTTTTTGTTTTTTGTTTTTTTTAAATATATGCATGTTTAGCTGCCACAAAAGCAGTGCAATCTTTTGTGAATCTGCACTTAAAACAACAGGAAGAGAACATGCAAAAGCATAAAAGGAGACAGGTGGAAAGGGGGACACCAGTGAAGTGTATGAGGAGGCATGGATCAACTGAGGTCACTGCAGCATTGCTACCTCAACCCTGTCCTGTCACTCTTCCTCCCTCGTGTATTTACCTCCCTTTTGTTTTGTGTTGTTAAATAAATATTTCCTACTTTATCATGAACAGAAATTCAGACCTCACTGTCAGCAGGGTCTGTGTACAAAAATGTAATACTTAACTCAAGCAAATTAACACAATTTGTTGTAAAGCAGATGTTCTTTTGCCAACAGCCAGTTAAAGGCAGCGTTGCGTAGGCGGATCAGGAGGGAGGATGCTGGCTGCTAAAATAAGTTTTTGCATCTTTTAGGCAATGTAATCTGAACAATGTTTTAGCAACTTCACCCTCTGATGGCCGCTTGCTTACAATTAGATCTCTTAAAGCAATTACTGCATACTGAACCCAGGAGTCTCACACTAAATAGGGTAAAGTAAGCCTGAGGGGAAGAGAATTGCCATTCAAGTTACTTCCCACAATGCATAGTATCTCAACACTATGCATTATTTTAAGCTCTGAATCTCAGAAAAATTAAAGCTAGTATTAAGTCTTTAAGCTAAAGTTTCAAGGTCTGATGTTAAACAAAAGACACCAGCTCACTTTACCAGTCAAATTTGATGAGCATTCCTGCGCTACAGACAGACAGGCAGAAGGCAGAGCGTACAGAAGCTTTCTGTAGGTCTGCAGTACAAAGAGCTTCTTAAGGCGAAGGTCAGTACACGCACAGTTTCGCTGCGTTTCCAACTCTACACTGCACATCAATAAAAAAAGCCTCTTCACACACTTTCAGCTGAATCTCCTGTCTGGGCCCAACTCCCATGACAGGCACTGCGGAAACACACACTCGCACTCACACATATGCTCACACAGAGTGATGGAGCTGCTAATCCACATGATGTTTAACCCTGATAATAGGATAAACCCAAGTATGCCCAGAGCCAGAAAAATGGCAGACATGTATGTACTTCAAAATGATATATTTATTGAGATGCAGGGGGAAAATATGTATGTGTTAGTGTGTTTGTGTGTGTGTGAAGTACATGAGAAAATAAAAGATATTACTAAATGAAATGTTGATAAAATTGCTGAAAATCATGTCATTGTAAATGGCTAAAATCTGCTTTTATTTACATGTCCACAGTGTCACTATGTGTTTGGAAGAGAGGTTGCTCTCCAAGTCATAATGTACCTTTTTTTACTGTTTAAAATCTCTCAGTGATGCTGCCTGTGGGGGAACTGAAATCCCTTTTCTTCTATATTATTAGTTTTAAACTGAGCAGTGACACTGCTCACTTTAATCCACCAGGTGCCGAATATTGTTGGATGATTGTAGTTCTTTACACAATGGTCCCATCATTTCAGAATGACACCATAACAAATAAAAATAATATTGTAACATGCACCTCTGTTGATAAAAAACCTTATAAATATATTGTACATATTAATGTATGAAAAGACTATATGACCAACTAAGATAGAATGACAGGACAATAGCCGTCTCACCTAAAATTTTAACTAACCCAACAACGATAAAAGCTTCTTTTGCTGAAACGTTATCACCTGTTTAGATTCACTTTGACAACTATCATTTGGCAATCCCATGTTTTAAAGTAATTTGATGATGAGTTATTCACTGTTATCATGACTTCACACTGCTCTGTTACATCTCTGTTTGCCTGTTTTAATTTTGTGTTGGAGATTCAGATTTAAGGAGCAGAGCCAGTCATGTTATTTGTTATAGGTGACAGTTATTATTAATATAAAACTACTTTCTTAACCAGCACTTTGTTTAATAAATCAAACAGACTGAAGCTCTGTAGCCTCTGAGCTTCAGACTAAAGAGACACAAGATGCAAGTCGTGTCTGTCACTGCACTGGCTTTTCTTTCCTTTCCTTTTTTTTTTTTTTTTAAGGACAACAATTCTTGAAGTTTGAATTCTTGAAGTTTAAGTCAAGAAAAAGAAACTTTCTCCAGGGGAAAAAAGTGCTGCAACATCACACGACAAAATCATAATATTTCCCGTTAATACAGATAACAAAAAACTGTGAGATTTAGCTTTCAGGAACTTGTGACACTGAATGCTCACATGTCAGCTGTTTGGACCCATTGAGTTTGTGTCTCTTCCTCATGAGGTTTTTCAAATAATGTTTGCCTTCTTTGATCCCTCAA
>JAUZTA010000017.1:20046231-20057080 GCA_034780835.1 Ctenochaetus striatus | reverse complement strand
AAAAGAAAAAAAAACTTAAAGGAGGACAAAAGTTTGGTAATGAGACTCTTTGCATTCTCCAAGCAAATCTAAAAATGCTTGTGTTGATTATTATTAAAAATGCAATAAAATTTGGATTTTTAAGGCCAGTTTAGTATTTGAAGCATCAGCATTTCTGGGTTCAATTATAGTCTCAAAATGGCCAGAAAGAAAATTTCCCTGAAGCTCACCAGCTTTTTAATGTTCTGAGAAACGGCATTTATTAAATGCAAGAAAATGCCAAGAAATTCTCATACAAAGGTGTGTAGTATTACCTTCACAGAGCAACGCAAAACTGGCTGTAACCAAAATAGAAAGAGAGGTGGGAGGCTGTGCTGCAGAACTGAGTAAGAGGACAAATACATCAGCGTCTCTAGTGTGAGAAACAGATGCCTCACAGGTCCTTAACTGGCAGCTTCATTAAATGGAACCCACAAAACAACCACCTCAATGTCAACAGTGAAGATGTGACTCCAGGATGCTGGCCTTCTAGGTAGAGTAGCAGATCTGAGACTGGCCAATAAAACGAAAAGATTAAGATGGGCAAAAAAACACAGAGATCGGACAGAGGAAGATTGGAAAAAGGTGTTATGGTCAGACATATCTAAGTTTGAAGTGTCTGCATCACAACAAACACTTGTAAGATGCAGAACAAATGAAAAAATGCTGGAGGAGTGCCTGATGCCATTTATCAAGTGCGCTGGAGGAAATGTAATGGTCTGAGAGTATTTTAGTAAAAGGAATCTTGAAAAATTAAAGGCTATCATTCCTTTTTGTAACATCTTGCCATACCCTGGGGATGGAGCTTGATAAGAGCCATTTTCCAGGACAGTCACTTAAAGCACAGCCCCAAACTACGTAGGAACTTTTGAGGAAAGAAGCAGTCAGTTGGTATTTTAACTATAACTATAATGGAGTGACCAGTACAGTGACCACACCTCAGATCTATTAATGTGTCTGCTTGCGAACTTTACAGTCAAACTGTATGGTACATAAGTGGCCATCAAAACAAGGAGGTGCTTCAGAGCATGGAGTGAAATTTCTTCAGATTACCTTAACAAACTGACACCGAGGGCCCTATCATACACCCAGCATAAACCCAGTGAGCCAGTGATGCAGGTGGCATTGCTATCTTACACCTGGCGCAAGTATCTTTTTTGTCACTAATGAAAAATAGCAAATCCACTTGCGTCAAGTCTGTGTGCGGAGGGGTGGGAGGTCTGAGAATTAAGGCAGAATGGAGGCGTGGCTTGGCACATTTGCTATCTTGTACCCTGTGCACTGGAGTCAACTGCGCCTTGTGCTTAGACCAGCCAAAACCTGGTCTAAGTGCAATGCCAAACGTAAAACAGCCTGTACTGCAAGATATGGCGCAGTTGGCTGATGTGCTCACACACGTCTCCACAATCACACTCACCGTTCTCTTTGTTTTGCCTCTCAGCAGTGTAAAATATTTAAGTCTACTTTGGACAAATTTGGTAAAGTAAGTAAAGTTTCCTTTGAAAATATTATAAATATAAAATAATAATAAATAAAATAATAATATATTATTTTTGATCAAAAAGTATACATTTTGAAGTAAACAGCATGCATGTCTATGTGCATGCGCAGTTTTCTGCTGCGGGCGAAAATGTATGGTAGAAAAGGATTTGACAAAATTTGGAAATGTTTACTTTCTAAATGATTTGACTGCAGGTGAAAATTAGCTGAGAGCTGTCCGACACAATACTTTATTGAGCTTTGTCCCTGTCCAGCTGAATGAATGTATGAATGAATGAATGAATGAATGAATGAATGAATGAATGAATGAATGAATGAATCCTTGTAGTTAAACCATCTGTTCTTTCGGTGTAAGATGGCAAAGCCACCTCTGCCACTGGCACATGGCTCAACTAGTCTTTTAAGGTGACGAGAGCAGACTCTCTGATTGATTCCTGCATTTCGGCCCAAGAAACAAACCAAGAGGTGATTGTACTGTCGATAGACCCGTCCGCTGTGTGCCACAGGTGCATTGGGCAGGGAAGAGCAGGATACCCCTGCTGCTCCTGGAACAAGATGGCAAAGGTTGACCTGGACACTCCCCTAAATAAATTAAAACCCCTGTGCCATGTTCCCTGCGCTTGCGCTAGGTGCAAGTGTAAGATAGGGCCCCTAGACCGCCAAAAGATCTGCAAGTACTTGCTGCAACTTCTGGATTCCTTGACTAAAGCCAAATCTGAAGAACAAAGTTTCATTTGTACAAGGCATTATTTCTAACTTATCAATGTCTGAATGCTACTTCTACAAAGTTTGCAACTCATTGCGTGCATAAAAGTGTAAGTTTTCGTGGAAAGCAAGAAATTTGATTCATTAACAGATTTTTTAACTAATAACTTATTAGTTATTATGTGCAGCAATTGTGCACATAATAACTAATAAGAGCCTGAAAACTAAGTAGAATAAAGTGGACTGTGTATTGCACTGGGAGCCAAGTGATTTAATTACTGGAGTAATGTGTTTGTTTTTGCTTGTACTCGTGACGACTGCTGTGTTATGAATTAGCTGGGGCCTCTGTTTTGTTTGTTTGAGCAGGCCAGCAAGGAGAGTGTTACAGTGAGAGATAAATCCATGAACCAGCTTCTAAGAGTCACCTTGAGATATAAATCCTCTGAGTTTTGAAATGTGACAAGAAGTTGTCTTAGTTAAATAACTGATGTGACTTTGAAGTAAAGATCCAAAGTAACTTTAACGTTTCTGAATTCTCAGTCTGTCTCAGTCTTGTCTTTATTCTTGACATCCAGTTGCTGAAATCATCAATAAGAAAGTTTTCTTATAAAACTAAAACCATCAAAGGACAGAGAATGTACAGTAGATATTGTACATAGGAATGATGAGAAATACTGTTTGTTTATAAAGCTGCCTGGAACATGTACATTTGAAATAGCAAAAGTCCAAAAAAATTACCCTTGTTGATCTTATAAGCACGTCAAATTGATTTCAGCAGATTTAAAACCACTAAGGGAAACACAGAATGTCCTTTTTAAAGTAGAAGGAAAAGGAGAAGAAGAGGACTTGTTCAGCAAACTGAATCCTTAAGTCTTGATTAAAATTTCATGATGGACACTACCAAGCAGGAGTAAGATCAAGCAAAACTTAACTCAGGATTCTTACTGATACATTGTCAAACATTGTCAAACTAAAATACAGACCGCTTGGTGTTGAGGTTAGATTCCATAGTTTGGTCACTTTGACTATGCAACTCAGTTGCCTGGAATTAAGTAGACACTTTATGTTTCTGCAAACATATTTCTTTATATTTTTTCATGGAACTTTACATTTCTGTGATTAAGGTCTGGTTTCTACAAAGAACACACAGTCAAAGTTAGAAAAAATCTTGATTTGGCTTCACATACCTGTTAAATGCATCTCTTAAAAACACCTGCTTTGGTCACCACAAAATAACTTTTAAAAGTCCTGGTCAGACTTCCTGATCAGAAACCTCAGCTAATATGAGCCTAAATATAATCAGAACTAGAACAGTAACATTGTTATGGACTGTTCAGTTGTTGATATTTTACATGTAAGATCTGTACATTTCACTCGTAAAATTTCAACATTCCAAAATCCATTGTTTGCAAAAATGTAACTGTAAACAACTTTTGTGGTGACCAATTTTTGTAAATTACATAAAATCTTTTAAAAATCTATTTTATTTTGGAATAATTTTGTCCATAATGACAACACAGTTGACATCATGTGGAGGTCAGTGCTGAGGGACAAGGTAAGACGATGAACAGATGGTCTAAATTCTTATTATTCAGAAAACACAACAAACACAACCTCTCTCTTGCAGCTCTCTCAGCACTGACATCCAGGCCATTGTATTCTGTAAAATTTCACTGACAGTCCCAACCTATATTTCTGTAGTCTTTAGTATCAAAGTTGTAACCAAATATTGCAAAAAATGCTGTGTTCAAGTCATGCAATGAATAACTCCAGAAGGCAGCTCACAGTGTGTAACATTTCTTTTCGACACATTTGTGTGCATTTAAATGTTCTTGTAGCAATTAAAATATTGCTGTTACAGCATATAAAAAGTTTCCTAAATGCAAGAAAGAAGACTAAATGCTGACTCCAGATCTGTATTTGATATCTGCACCATCTAACATGGAAAGTCACCACCAGTCAAAGCTGTATTTCTCTTACAAAAGGGTTCTTACACGCTTCTATGTAAATCTGCTTGTGATTGATTAAAAAAAAGGCATGCAGAGGGTGTAGTGGCAAAGAGTAATTTGGCTGTCACTTATTTGATTGAACTGGAATGCCACCCTGTTTAAGTGTGTTCTCTGTTTACTCAAATGCCTGTCAAAGCTAATGTGGTTTTGTGACTTCTTCAGCAGATTCAACAAGAAATGATTAAATGTAATAGTCTCCAGAAAAGGTTAGCCTACAGTTATTAGATGTTTCTGGTGGAAGTCAGAGTGTATTTTAAATCTCTGTCTAATTTTAACCTTTTTTATTTGAGGCGTAACTAAGCAACCTGTCATGCATAGCATCTGACCTTCAACTGAACCAAGAGATTGCTTAAATAATCTTTTACTTTTTGTGTGTGATTGCACAAGTGTGTGCCTGTGTGTGTGTGTGTGTGTGTGTGTGTGTGTGTTTGTGTGTGAGTGTACGTGGGTGCGCATGGGTGTGTTTGTGTGTTAAATGAAAAAAGTCACATACATATCTCTCACTTCCACTGCTTTGTCTCTCACCCTCTCTGCTGGCTGACAAACTCTGTATTGCCTCTGCTCCATTTCTCTATGTACAGAGTTGTTAATAACAACCTTGTGTCTGACAGTGTGACACACACACACACATTCAGAGGCACATGCAGCACATTTCTCTCTCTCCCTCTCTCTCTCTCTCTCTCTCTTACACACATGCACACACACACATACACTCACGCACACTCACACACACACACACAGTCACACAAACAGGGTCACCACTGCTGCCAATTGCCATTTTACGCACCATAAACATTTGATTATTTCATTTATCGTTAGGGCCAGAGAAAACACATGCAGTCCTGAAAAGCATGCACGCAAACTCACACAAACACCAGAGTACTGACATCTACACAATGAAAATACACACATACACAAGACACATAGACATCTATGCTAATTCATACTGTGAGAAAAACTTACACACATTACAGTGTTTGTGTCTCACACACACTTGTTGTTGAGCAAGGGTAAGAGTACATTGTCATTCTACATTGCTCTAGAGGGAAAAAATAAAAACTCAGAACTGAGAGAAAAAACAACCTCTTTACTACAGTAATATCACTTTCATGCAGCACCTAAAGTGCAAACGCAAACAATACATTTCTGAACACACACAGCTGATGAAACAAGACAGAAAAAAGGCTTTTACCCAAACACACTATATAGCACTAACAAAATTTACATGTCACAAAATTAATTTACTGGCAGCTGGAATTTTCTTAATAAGAAAAATAAAAAGGAAGAAACAACACATAACTTTGTTGGTAAAGCAACTTTCTAGAGCAGATGTGTGGCATTATTGCAGAATTGCATCTGTGAGTGCTTCACAGGTGCAATAATGTGCAAACATACTTGTAGCTCAAAATAGTGGATTAGTCAATTAGGTAAAGGTGATATATGTAACATTTTAGCAACAATCATAAAGCTTAACAGTACTTAACTTTGTTTGAAAATGTGGTCAAACCTGCTTTAAATAATTTGCACCTATCTGTACTGATGGGTCACAGCACTAGGTAATGTGTTCTTAATGTAAAGGCCCTATATGGTGTACGGAGTAGGATTATTAGTTTTCGCTACCATTCAATCCTGGTTAGGAAACAGTCTTATATCCAGTCCCTCCAGGAATTTGCGATGTTGCGATCGCAACAATTAATGCAAATTTAACCAATCTCTGTGAATTTTGCACAACCTTGCAATTTTGTCCAATCATTGCGACTTTTCCACAATTTTGGCTAGCCTCCCGTGAGTTCCACCAATTATAGCAGTCCCCAACGCAAACATAATGCATGTACGTCACTGAATTCACTTCCTTGTACATGGTTTGTAGATGCAGACATGTGCGATAAGACCGTGCAAAACAATTCCATGATGTTCTTCACGAAAGCGGAGTCACCCTTGATTTTTAATGAATTAAAACATCGCAACTTACTTCACAATTCTTTAGAATAGCTGCCGCGAATTCAGGCATTTTAGGCCGCAACAATCTCGAAAAACGCCCGCAAAATCCTGGAGGGACTGTATATCTTTCAGTCATCATTTATCATGTCGTAATACATTCTTTTAATTTCACTGCAGAGTTTAAACGAGACTTTAACCCTTTACCTAAGTTAAACAGTACTAATTTGATCTCTATAAGGGAACTGCAAAATGTAATATTGGTGCTAAAATGTTACATTTTGCATCTTCAACCAATTGAAAACATTTGGCAGCATAACTTATTTTTGATCCATTAAGTAGTACCCAACTAAGTAAACCCATTCCAGCCTGTCATCAAGGACTGTTTCTCTGGTTCATAGAACTGTAGAAGTGATATACTCTGGGTTTTGACTTATGGTCAAAATAAAAACTTAAAGACAGGGCGCAGTTGCAGACAGACAGCTCTCAGCCTATTCCCCCTTAAGTCAAATCATTAAGAAAACAAACTTTTCCATATTTTGTCACATCTATTTCCACAAATATATTTTTGCCTGCACAGGCAAACGCGTACATACACAGGCACGCACGCATGCACACACAGGCACACATGCACACGCCTTAAAATCAAATTCATTTTACATGTGGTAATCAATGGTTGATGGACTGATTTTCTTTTTGCCGCTTGTTAATATTAAATTCAAAGAAAGAAAGACGACTCAGCAATGAGGAGACAGAACTCTTGGCTCAGAGTTCATGTTTTAGATAATCATTATTTGATCCTTGTTTACACGTACACAAAAGTTGCTCCAGCTGTCAGCGACCTATCTTTTAAAGATGATCCGACAGTTACGATCCTGTCCATTGAGATTAATTTAGCATTATGATTACATAATGGGGGGTTCACATAAATGAAAGGTGTGTGTGTGTGTCTTGGCCAAACGCTGGATACACACACTCCCATAAGCACGCTGTTTACTTCAAAATGTATACTTTTTGATTGAAAATGTTTTCAAAGAACACTTTACTAACTTTACTATACCTTACTTTTCTAATATGTTCAAAGCACACTTAAATATTTTACACTGCTGAGAGGCAAAAACAGAAAAAAACGGTGTGTGTGATTGTGGAGAAGTGTGTGAGCATGTTGGCCAACTGCGCCCTATCTTACTGTACAGGCTGTTTTATGTCTGCGCCCTGAGTTTAGACCAGGTTCTGACTGGTCCACCGGGTGTAAGATAGCAAACGCCCCAGGACACGCCTCCATTCCGCCTTCATTCTCAGAGCTCCCACCCCTCGGCACACAGACCGGGCGCAAGCGGGTTTGCCATTTTACACTTGAGGCAAAAATGACATTTGTGCTGGATGCACGATAGCAATGACATCTGCGCCACTGGCGCACCGTGTTTGCGCCAGGTGTACGATAGGGCCCTCAATGTTTAAATTTTATAAGAAATAAATTTAAAAAGACAGAATTACAAAACAGTATAATCAACTTCAAAGACAGATGTTGTAAAATAGTTTGCATCAAGTCAAAAATATTCACAGCCTATTGGCCTTCAACTGTCCTGTCCTTGTCCCGACACTTCACTGAGAGCATATAAAGCAGAGGGTTGTGGATGAGATTTTTCCGTGTTCATTAATGGCATGATTGCTGATTAGCATTTAGATACAGTATGGGACATTTCCCCTGGGCTCCTTCGGTGCAGCTCAGGCAGATTGAGGGGCCGCAAGCTAATGTGTCCTCATTGGACAACAGGGAGCTGCAGCTCCTACACACAACAGCAATTCAGTGGAGTGACAGCACAAACCTCCAGCCAGAATAATGGCAGCAGTTGTCAGGTAAGTGAATGTTTAGGGTTCTAAAAGTGCAGAGGAAACGGACAAAGTTAAAAAAAAATAAATAAATAAAAACTCTAACTGTATTGGGATAGCTTGCAGAGCAACTTCAATATTTCTTTAATTTTAGTAATAGAGTCCTGTAGACATGTAGATTTTAAAATGCAGTCACTGTGGTGTTAGTTAGTGCTGTGTGTGTGTATGCAGTGTGATTCTTTGTTTGGTTTCTTCTGTAGTTTTCTACTTGCTGCAATCAATGTCTGTCTTACAAAATATTTGTCCTTTAGAGCGACACATTTAAATTATTATAATTATTAATTAATCACCTCTATTTGTAGTTTGACTTAACAATAATACATAATTATCATCCTTCTTTTCAAGCTTAAGCTTGATTGACGTCAGCATCACATGAAGTTTGGGGACAGTGTCTGTGAAGTGGCAGAGTAGGGTGGTGAGTATCATATTTATAAAGATGAGTATGTGAGTAGAGAGTCAGAAGAATGTTCCCATTCAGTCAGTGTTTTGTTGACTAGAAAAAGCTTATGGTCTTGCCCCCGGGGAGTCCTGTGCGGAGCTAGGAGCTATCCAGTACTTATATAACTAATATGAGAGCTGTTTTGTCACATTTGGCACAAAGTCAAACTCATTTTTAGTTGGTGTTTGACTCCCCCAGGATTGAATTATGCTTTTTGGATTTTGTGTGTGATGTCAGTGGACAGGCTTTTTAAGTTTCCTCTGTATGGTGGTTGGGCTCACTCCTAGGCCTCATTTAGTCTAAATTAGGCACTCCAAAATGGAGGTAGGGTTGTGTATCCTAAAGTGTTTCAAGTGAAAAAATATTCCAGTGGCAAAAAGTTGAATCAACTTTTAAATAAATGCAAACTGAAGCCTGGCTTTGAATCAGTTGCTCATAGTCAATATAGATAAACAAAGTGCAGAGATTAAGCTGCTTTTGCTAATGACTGGACACACCCACACTACAACAAAAACCTGCAGTAATTGCAGCAATGTCTAACTTGGTCTCAATGCTGCCTTAGAGACGATCTAGCTTGTTCAATAACCGGGATGGGTGTACAGTCACTCCTCATAGTAAGCAGCCAATTGAATTTATTCAGGCATATGATTAGGATGCTTTCTAGACACCTTCCTTTATAAGCTTCCAGAGCAACCCAATTGGTAGGAGACCCTGAGTACAACAGGGACATGCTGAAAGGATTATCTATCTGGAATTGGCATGCCTCTGGATCCTCTAGAAGACACTATAAAATGTTGCTGGGGAGAAGATCATCTCAACAACCTCTCTTAGTCCTGGGGACAGATAAGCATAAAATGTATGGATGCAAACTTACAGGTCACCTTTTTAATTGATGAAATGTAGTGAAATGGAAATAAAAGCAAAAATTAAAATGGAAATGGAAATGGAAAATCAAAAACCATCTGGATGAAACCAATACTGCTTAAAAACTTTAGTAAAAAAAACCCAGTAAACAAATTTGTTTTAATTTTGACGCTCACGATGATCTGCACCATATTGTGTGTGCCCTGAAGTTGGCCAAAAACGATATGGTCCTCTCAAGCTTAAATATACAGATCCCCAGCATCCAGCTGTTACATGGAAATGTGGTACTGTGAGGGCATTTAATGACTGATTTCATTTTATGAATGACAAATTGTTTTGTTATTATGTTCACCCCTGTTACTACAATGAAATTTTTACTGGAGTCTTTCGTCGGTTTTACCAGTTGGTCATTTTACATATATAACAGTAAAAGCTTAATAATAAATAAAGTGAAAAACTATAACAATAAAGCAAGGATGAATAATATTATAAAATCATCACAAAACAAAGATTAACCAACAAATTCTCACCTCCAAGCATTTGTAAGCCAGCACCCGGGTCTCATAACCAAACGCACACACAAAGACACAAAACATAGACAGAGAAGATTAAATTGAAGAGGATGCTTGAAATGGTTAAATTGAATGGACTTTTTATAGCACTGGTATTACTCCATTCGATCTCATACACTCCTTGTCCACCCTTTCTATCCCTTCCCTCCATCTCTCCAAACCCCCACCTTTTCTATTCTCTTTCTCTATATAAGAGGGGTCAGCTGTCCTTTCCCATAGCTCTCAACTCTCAGTCTTTTTACAGCAATCTGACGACCTGCAGCACTTCTTCTTTCCTGCACTCTCTCTCTCTCTCCCTTGGCTGTCAGACGCATTGGGATGATTGTAGTTGAACTGATGGATGGGTAAAAAAAACAGAAGGAGAATAAGCAAGGAGGAGTATAGAGAAGAGAGTAAAAAGGAAAGAAATGGGTGAGGTGTGATGACAGATCAGCCTTTATAGATAATGACAGACCAAGGTAAAATTAAAACCACAGCAGTCGACTTGGAATAGAGGGGAAATATTGGAGCAATATCTGAGGAAAAAGAGAGCAAAGAAAAAAACAGAAGTCATCATATCTCCAGTCTTCTCTGTTAGTTGTCTTGTAAAATAGTTTGGTGGCTTTTTCTGTCTCTGGGGATATAAGGGCAACACTTCATGTCATAAGAGAAACATCCTTATTCACACTTGTTGCTGTAGCATGCTATTGGCTGTGCCAAAAGGGAGTGATGGGCAGGAGCAGAGGCCAGTCATATACATGGACCAACACAAGAAGCCCCCAGTCAGTTGTACAACTGTTGGCATCCTTCTAGTGAGGAGCACGGTTTTATACTGTCTCTAGTATAGAATAGCACATAGCACATGTACAGATAGATACTTATTCATTATCCATATTCATGCTCTACCCCTCACCCATACTGCATACTGTGTA
>JAUZTA010000017.1:19914080-19924967 GCA_034780835.1 Ctenochaetus striatus | reverse complement strand
TAAGATAATGGAAGATTGCTCCTTTGTAATAGAATTTTTCAGAATTCTCTTTTCCCAGAGAGGTATAGAGCTCTGTACATTCCACTCAACCCATAATGTTAAATACCTGTACTCATTATCCTAGCCTTGTCAGACACTGAAATAAGGTCAATTATAGTTTGAAAGGAAGAACAATTGTGTGTTGGTTCATTAATAAATTAATGGAGACCAAACAGGCAACAGAAATTAATTCTAGCCCTGTACCCTTACAGATCTGTCTTTTTAATGTTGGAATTGAAATCACAAGTCATGATCATTTGCAATTTAATGTAGAACAAAGATGTTCCAAAACTGATTTTTTTAATTTTCTTATTTAGGCCCTGCAATTAGTATTGATGCATCAGTGTTGAATTAGTATTGATTTACATGCTTTTCTGCCACTCATCTCAGCTTGCTGATTTTATGGTTCTTAAGAGTGAATGTTCATGGATGTTTTACTGTTGTTACACAAAACAACCAACTCAGTTGAGGATAATAGATTTCCAAACCTCCCAGTGCCCCCAGGACCTCTTTAGTTGTGGATTTCAATACAAGACAGCTTCCAAAAGCTGACTTGATATTTAACTGAGAAACTACATTTCAGAAATCATAAAACACCAGTATAACTTGCAACCTTAAGGCAGTCTGCATGTGACTATCTGTTTTTATGACTGTTTTCAAGTGGTATTAATGTTTTATTTGCCCTCTGCTTTATCTTTATCTTATCTTACAGAAGAAAACAGCAAGTAAGTTAGGTCATCGTGGCAGGTTTTCAAAGCTGCCTCAGTATTGTCAGTATCAATTGAACTGGAGCCTGGAGTGGTTTATATAGAAATACTATTAGGGTAAAAAAAAAAAAAGAAAACACTCATGCAACCATCCCACTGCAGTTTATGATCTTATTTGACCCTCTACTTAAAAAAAGATGCAGAAAAGAGTAGAAGTATTTTAATTATGAGCTTGATGTCAGCATCTGTCTGTCTTTCAGTGGTGCATTATGATGGTAGCTGTGTTTTGACAAAACATAATTAGTTATCTCTCCTGCTGCTTAAAGTAGTTAGAACAGTAGGAAAAGGTAACTTTGTAACACTTCATTGATCTTGGTACTTAAATAGCTAGTTAGGATATCTTTGGTTTGTGTTGCTGCATTGCAGTTTGGCCTGTATTAGAATCTTCTTAAAAGTAAACATAAATCCCACAAAGCAAGAAATTAGCAACCTGAAGATCCGGTGACAGTTGTTCTGGTGTCAATTTAGTGAAGGTTTAGGGATTAAAGAAGTAAATTGGTGCTGCTGGTTGTATCTTGGACCAATCTATACCACACTGAAATGAAAAAAAAAAGCATTTGTCATTTTATGGTCACTGTTATTACATGCATTTGCTGTTAAATTTTCATAATTAAACTCTGTTGAAGTAAGTTCTGTGTTTAGTCTGGATTCAAGACTCCTACATACATTCACTGAAGGACGTCAGGGAGCTGCACAAGCCCCTTTCATAAAGGAGGCAAGAAGAGCAAATTCTGCTGAGGTGTGTTTGCATAGTTAATATAGTTGGGAACACCAATTTTCTAGACTGCATCTTAATAATGAAACTGACATTGCATGTATCACCATGGCCAAGTAGAATTCTGTTTAGAACCAGACAAAATACCCTTAGGGCTTTCAGAACATCCTAGATCAGCTTTGCATGTATTTGATTGTCAGTTGTAATTAAAGCTTAGACAGTGATTTGATGTGTTTAATTTAACCAGGCTGAAGGGGGGTTGGGGAGGTTTGCATTACAACACAGCTTATGTGTAACCAAAGAGGGGCTTTGATGGCCTGTAATGTTATGTTTAGGGTGCATGTTTTCCATGTATTTGACTGTATTTTGTGATACTGAAATTAATTTAAGCAGGCAATGGTATGGACAAAAAATAAATGAAATTGCAGTTACTAATAGAGTTGAATACATAGCTTCTTACTAGCCTTGTAAACAGAAAATCTTCTGATTTTATTGTTTATTTGCTCGGCAGATGGGTCTGGCTCCCCTCCCATTCAGACAGATTTCCACCAATCCTGGTCCTTGTTGATCCACTTACCGCCATTTATCTAATATGTGGCGAGCTTGATAGGATGACTGACAGAAGAGTGTTGCAAGTTAAGATGTGAAAGGTCATGTCACACGTTTAGCTGATTGGTCAATCTATCCAGGTGCGTCTATTCAGCAGGTTTACTAATCACAACTCACCAGGCTCACAAAACTGAACAAAATCAAAACCAAATCAGTATTCCGTCACTGCATTGCCTATTTTCTGATTCAAATCTTTCTGACCTTTGTCCGACTGTCCTCTTTGCCATGCTTGTGCAGTTTAAACACAGTTTTTTTAATTTGGAAGGTGGGGGGGGGGGCTTCAGAGGCACTCCGAGTGGTGCACGCACGTCGTGAGCGGCGGATCAAAACGTTCATCATGTCTTCTTACTAATGTAGGAGTTTTAAGTTAAGCTAATCGCTCAGATGCAAGTTATCAACTTAACAGTACACTGTGCTAGATAACAGATGCAGTACAAATGATGTTTCATTTCATTACTGTATCTTTACTTCTTTTTTTCTCCCGTTTTTCCTCCTCTTCTTTTCTTTTTTTCCTACCCCGTGCTCCAGACAGTTTCTGTTGTTTTGACATGTTGTTTACAAAGCTCTCTTGGTCTCTGGTCAAATTCATAATTACGCCCCTCCCCCCACGAGAGCATGCAGGTACCAATCAGCTGGAGGAGGAGGGAGGAGGTAGGGAGGAAGGGAGGGGGTGGGGGATGGCATTGCTTTATGTTTGAATCAATGTGAGCTTTTCCATTTTAATTTAAGAGTGATTAGTAATAACTAGTTTTAATTTAGTTTTTCCCGATTTTTTGGCGCCTCCTGGATACAGCGGCGCCCTTAGCATTTGCCTATACTGCCTGTTGGAACGGCCGGCCCTGTTTAAACAGCAGTGTCCTGGGGTACAAATCACCTGAGCTGATGTTTAGATTAACTATGTTACATTTATTGGGCAAGTTCTTTCGTTTAGAGCAACTTAAAAAAAAAAAAAAACTTAAAGCGATGTTTGAGCAAGGGCTAAATATTCAAAACTGGTCGTGTACTTCTTTTGACTAAGTAACAAAAAGAGTGTTTAGTTTTTTTAACAGACAAAGGTAGTGGTGTACGAAAATTGTAAAGGGCTAATTACCAGGATGGTAGCAATATTCTAGATTAAATGCAAAGGTCTTACATTGCAGAAGGCAGCAAAAAGGTAGCAGCAATAGTTCAGGCAGAAAAAGAAAATCGCATGTGTGAGCAAGGGGCAAATTGTTCTGACATGTTTGAAGAGATCTTGCCTGAAGTAAGCTACTAACACTACGCTCATGTTGCAAGTCTTATTGCTGATTTCAGATTTTTTCTACATCTTGTTTCTTTATGCAGCTGTTCACATCATTGTGAACTGGATGTAATAATACATCTCCCTAAAAAAAGAGTTTGGGTATTGGGATGTATGAACAGCCAAAAGGGATGGGTCACTACACACTGTTAATCCTGTTTGGCAGAGTCATTCGTCTGCTTGATTATCTGCGAGTTTTGCAAGGCTGTGTGTCATGTCCTCATGCCTGACTACATCAAGCTACCTCAAGGAGATGAACTTGAAGAGGATGTAAAAGTTGCATTGATGACACGAATACCTACATAGGTAACTTGGCTGTTCAGACTGAGGTTGGGTTCCAAAACATAAGACAAACTGTTGAATGTTTAGCCAAATAAATAACAAGAACAGTAGATTGGATTCCAGTAACAGTTCATGATGCTAGCCTTGTGTTTACACTACTTAGCTGGCTCAGCCACCATTAGCATTGTTATTGTATGAAGTCTATCAGCTGCTGGATCCTGATACGTGTGGGATGCTGCTGTATGTAAATTTCATTTGAAGATATGCTCTAAAAGAAAACAGTAGAGATAATGTGAAAAAAGCCAGATTTAAGCAACTTCAAATGTTGTTTAAATGTTGCTAAATGTTGCTTAAATGTTGCATAAATTTATTCGCACCAGGCAGCTAATAAACAAATGCCCTTGAAGTGAAACGAGCTGAGATGGATCAGATTTGTGCTCTAACATGGGATGTTGAGGTTTATGGTTCAGAAATGGTTCATATGGTGCCCCAGTTAAGCTGACTGGAAACATGGTGAGTGTTACCTGTTCAATGTTCAGGGAAAGAGCAACCAGATGCAGCCAAATGCAGGAGAGAGATCCTTAGCATAAGGAAGAAAATAATTGTTAAGTGTTATGCTTCGGTGTGGTTGGTAAAGTCAAAAGCTGAATGGCGCATTGAGGTTTGCACTGCTTAAATATTTGTTAAAGTCACTGCATACCACTTTCACTGGTGATTTCCACTACAATAGATGGCTCATGGACCACATACACACACAAGGTGAATGACATCCATGTTGCTGGTGGTAAAAATAACAAATGCAGAATCTGGATTCATGTCCCCTGTCATGCAGCAGTTTTATAGTTATATTCTTATTTGTGAGATGTGGATGACGTAAACAGCACACACTATAAAATATTATAATTCTCTGCATAGATAAAACATTCTGCTTTAATGGGTAGATAATCTTAGTTTGGTATGCATCTCAGATGTAATCTGAAAGGTTGTTTTTATGCTTTCTCTGTTTCTCTCTTTTTTGATTTGTTTCAAGCTCTGCATTAAGTTGTTTATGTCACAGCGACCATACGTGACATATAAAAACTTGATGGCATTACACATTCATGTCTTTGAAATGAAATGTTAACTATAAACTTAAAATGCTGACTATCAGTTTTTATTAAGGGTTTTTATGAGGGCTGGTGGGAGATTTGATTCTTAGAGCCACCTAAATGACTGCATCTAATAATTGCATTCAGTCACGTGAGGTATGACTTAAATACTTTCTACATTACAACTCAGTGACCATAGTGGAGCACCCATCAGCAGTAACAAACAACACTGACTGACAAACATACACTCCAGTACAAACAGCTCCAACCAACTCTGTATGAAGAAAATAACTCTAATCCTGTTTCCAGTTTAAAAAACCCTGCATTCACTGAGGGACTTATTTAACAAAGACTTTTGCCGGAGCTAATGTTTAATTCAAGCAGGAGTTTCTAAGATGCTTTTAAACTAATGATTCATTAATAAATGCAGTTTCCTTTTTCTAAAAAAAAGCTTTCTTACTATTATTATAATTCGTATTTAAAACTTTAGATGCATTAAGATTAATCAGTTATTTTATCTTTAAATCGTAGCCCTTTGATCGGATCGAAACCAAACATTAGGTGCCCAGAGAGTTTGGAGCTACACAGAAAGGAAAACACAATCATTTATTGTGAACTACAAACAGACAAAAAAAGGAACGAAAATAAATTAGACTAAAAGTTTTGTGAAAAGAATTCATCAAAAAACAAAACGCAAGGGACAGTGTCTGTTTCTGATTGTTTTAGATTTGTAATGTATTAATGTATTGACCCTCTGCTGTAAATGGACACTGTTGATGTCAAAACATCAACACTTCACATTAAAGTAATCACCACAGTTAAATCATTTATATAGTGCATCAACTTTTCCTGAGCTCTATTATGGCCTACATTAGGTCAACATTAAAAAAGTCCTTTGCAGTTTAAGGGCCCTATCGTACACCCGGCACAAACGCGATGCACCAGTGGCGCAGGTATCATTGCTATCGTACACCCGGCGTAAAAGTGTAGGATAGCAGATCCTCTTGTGCCAGGTCTGTGTGCTGAGGGGCGGGAGGTCTGTGAATGAAGGCGGAATGGAGGCGTGTCCTGGCACGTTTGCTATCTTACACCCGGCACAATGAGGTCAAATGCGCCAGGAGTTTAGATCAGCCAGAACCTGGTCTAAACGGAGGCACAGATGTAAAACAGCCTGGACCGTAAGATACGGTGTAGTTGACCAACGTGCTCACACACTCATCACAATCACACACACCTTTTTTTTCTGTTTTTGCTTCTCAGCAGTGTAAAATATTTAAGTGTGCTTTGGATATATTTGGTGAAGTTAGTAAAATGTCCTTTGAAAATATTTTTGATCACAAAATATAAAGTTTGAAATAAACAGCGTGCCTATGGGAGTGTGTGTATCTCGCATTTGGCTAAGTGTAGACATAGATGTGACAAGATATGGAAACATTTGATTTCTAAACGATTTGACTTAAGGGGGGAATTGGCTGGGAGCTGTCTGACACAATACATTCACTGAGCGTTGTCCCTGTCCAGCCGAATAAACGAATAAATGAATGAATACATAAATAAATAAATAATTCCTTGTTGTTCAGTTGTTTATGTTTGCGTCGGGTGTACGATAGCAATACACCTGCGCCACTGGCACACGGCAGAACCAGTCTTTAAAGGGAATGAGAGCGGATTCTCCGATTGTTTCGTGCATTTTTGGCCAGAGAAACACCCATGAAACACCTATGAATTGATGAGATGATTCTACACAGCTGATTGGACTATCCGCTGTGCGCCAGTTGAGCATTGGGCGGGAAGAGCAGGATACCTCTGCTGCTCCTGGAACAAAGTGGCAAAGGTTGACCTAGAAACTCCCCTGAATAAATTCCAACTTTCCCCACGCAATGCGCCACTGGCGCACGGCGGAAAGTGTAGGGTCCATAGTATCTTTAACTGTGTCAACAAGCATGGAGATTTCAGTACCTGGAGATAGAGCTGATTCACATGCCAGGACTGTGGAAGAGGTCCACCAAACTTGAACATGTTTCCCATACGGTTCCAGGCAAGAAACGCTGGGCCAGAGAAGAAATCCTCAATCTCAGACTGGTTTAACCCAAGAGCTCGGTAAACCTAAAAGACAGGAAAAGCTCTATAGGTTAATGTTCACAAGTTGCTGCCCATACTGAAGTATCTGTACTTGTATATATGAAGTATTTATCTACTTCTGACAAATTTTTATTGGAATGACCACATTTGAAAGTCAGGAGTTTTTCTTCCTGCTTTTGTTCTAATGTACTCTCATGTCTTGGAATCTCTTCCTCTTTATTTTATCTTCTTCCTCTTCCTGCTCTGAGAATAATGTGTAAATCTTTTAAAACACGCTACTAATCTAAATCTACTCCTGATCAAATACATTATGCAGTATTTTTTTGCCACAATATCTTTTTAGAATCACAGAAGTATTTGTTGTTACAACCGCTCCAGTAAATACATTTATCAAATTTCAGCTTTACAGGAGCCAGTAATGGAACACATACTAAGAGCTGTTTCAGCTGTGTTCCTTTGATCATTTTCAGCCAAACGAGTCTGCTCATACCTCTTGCCACAGCGCTTCCTGGCCAGTAAAAGCCAGTGGCAGATTGATTCCATTGAGTGCCATCCAGTCGATCTCTCTCTCCCATCTTGACCAGTCCCACCACACAGAAGAATAGCTAAAAGTGCAGACGTTCTGGTAATAGCGGAATCTAGATACAAACATACAAATACATTTTTTTTTTAAGTGATAAAAGCACTTCAATGTGTTTAAATTAGAAGTTTACCAAATTAGAATTCAAACAAAATAAAACAAAAAAATACCAGAAAACAATGTATCTAGAAAACAAAGAAAAAGTAAGAAAAAAACAGTTCAATCAGCTGTAAAAAATCAAGTTTAATTCAAAAAGTGCATTCTCTTTTCCATTTCAACATTGATGCACACAGATTCCTGTTGTGCTGCTAATGCGTTTTTACAAGATTTGTGTGAAAGAGCAAAGTAACTGGTGATTTTTCAAAAACCAGGTCAGTTCTTCACAGTGCTTGCTGTAATTTTGACAGTATTTCTTTAATCTTCTGAAAGCTATATGATATTTTACCTGTTTCATAATTTATGCTTCTGTTTCCAAATTTACACAAATATAATATCTTTAGTCATAAATCTAAGAGTAATGCACAGTATATAAGAACAAACAAGCATCAAATTCGGCATGTATACGTATTATTTCATAGCTTCAGCTGGACTCTTGGATTTACTCCGTGTCTGTATGAACTGAAATCTGTGCTGAATTAAATAACAAACTTCCCTCTGAGACAAGTCTGCTGTATCATCGGATTTCCACACAGACGTCTCAGGACTGTACTGTCAGTCCTTTTTCATCTACAGTATATCAGCAAATGAACAACATGCACTCCCAGTAAAATGTATCAGAAAACTCCAGCCCCACTTTTGCTGTGCTCTGAACAAGCACTTCACTCAGACTTCTCCCTGTCACGATGTGTTCTGTTATGATTCCTACAAGTTCTGATACTACTGCTCACAGTAATAACAATATGGTGTGACTCTGCTCATTGATGACTGATGACATTTGCTTCTCGTTCTTGGTTGCTGAGTTGCTGTTCACTACTAAAGTTATAGTCATGGGAAACTGTGCCACTCTTGCAGTGGCTTTTTCAATCCAGCCACTGTGCACATGACATAACTAGGATGAGCTGATGCGGGTCTAATGCTCAACAGATAATTGAAAGGAATGGTTCTTTAAAGGGCCCGGTCATAGTACAAGTGTCCATGGTGCTCACAGTAAACAATGAAAATTAATGTGTGACAACGCTCCATTTGTTATGCACCCATGCTACACTGTGTGGCAGTGGAGGCAGCTGGGGTTACATTCTCTCAAATACAACCATAACACAATTCAAACACAGACATACCGGGACACCCTCATGAAACCTCATGAAAATACTCTGCATCTTGATTACCTGGGCAGCATGGAATTGTTTTTTTATGTTCTTTGCTGCTAATGAACTACGTTAACTTTCTCAGTAACATTTCTGACTTGCACAGCAACTAATCATTCAACCACTGAATGCAGTAGCTCCTCTATTTAGTGAAGCTCTGTAGCTGCCCCTGAGAGAAGCTGGCACCCAGCCAGTGTGCTGCAATGTGAGGTGGAAATGGTGGGAAAACAACATTTTCAAAGAAGATGTTTTGCTGAGCTCAGTGAAATCCTGGTGTTGAGTAATTCCACACAGCATGCCCTGGGGCCAGACAAAAGGAGCACAGTATTTACAAACACAACAGCCACACCAGTCTTCATCTGTTTTTCTAATAGAGTATATAACCAAATGGACGATGATGGTGATCGATTTCTCATTTTTACAGCATTTTAATAACAAGTCTGAATTTAAAGAAACATAAAGTGGCATGTCTCAAAGTTTTCATGGGTCATGTGACTCATAATCCTAAGATTCCCTCTTTCTTTTAACTTTGATTTCCGCAGACAAATGATGCGAAAAGCTTTTTAGCTTATATGTATGCGCGGCAATACCGTAATGGAAACAGTGTATTAGCTATTAATTGATTGCTAATAACTAAGTTATTGATGGGGTATTCATTCAAGAATTTCAGTGTTAGGCAAGCGTTGGATAAAATTTTTGTTTTAAGCCTCTTAACGTTTGATTGTTTCATCTATAAAAAGTCTGAATCTAAAACGTAACTAGTAACTTACTAGGTCTACATCAATATTTGACTCACGTACAGTACTTGAATAAGGGCCGTTACTTTGCTCTTACCGAAGTACTTCATGCAAACAGTAGAAGAAGACAGGCTAAAAGCAGTAGCAGTTTATCAGAGAAGAAGAAGTCAACATAAAAAATCACTCGCGAGTGACGCGAGTCCAGCTCGCGCTCCCGGCAACAAACTTGAGTTTGCAATGAGAAACGATGACAATATTTAGGGAATTTCAGTGGAAAACACCGCTTTCCTTAGTTTTCCTTATACAAACACGAACAGAAATGCTAATGCTAACTCAAACACTTCTGACACTTTCACCAGTGTACAAACATTGAGGGTCTTACTGACCTATGAGGGGTGCTGATGCGCAGGACACCGGTGAGCCTTGGCAAAGGACGGGGCAGAGTTAGCTGGTCACCAGACCAAGAAACATGGCAGTTGCAGAAATATTTCAAGTAGTTGTAAATGCCGGATGCCACGGCCACTCCGGTGCTGCCTGTAGCGACTATCTTGTTATTTTTAGTTGACCTGAGCTCGCACACATCCAGGCTGTCGTTGGAAAGGCTCCTGTTGACTGATACTATGAACTCGGTAGATCTGTTCCCCAGCAGGCGTTTCAGAAGCTCGATCACGGCTCTCCCTTGTGTCTTGTCGCTGGCTTTCGTTTTGATGTGGTCTAGAGTAGGAAATTTACAAAATGCAGTACAAAAAAGACAGAATACGACGACTAGAACCAGATAACAGCCGCTTCTGGGTGACATTTTGCTCCCCAGTCAAATGAAGCCAGGGTTTGCCACCGTAGCAAAGGTTTAAAAACAAGTTTAATTGTCTGTTTGCAGACAACCAGGAAGCGTCGGCGTAGTGAAGGTTGCTGTCCAATAGGAGAGAGAACTGCTGCCTCGATTGTAACTCATGGCCAATCAGAGGAGGCAGTTTTGGTAAAACCCATTTCCATCAGAAGCCGCAGATAATCATGTGAGCAGCCAGTCCTCTGCACCAAAATAGCAGAAGTGGCCTAAATTGATTTACTTGTCATATGATCCGGAAAGAACAACACCTTTTATCATCAACTGTCCAGGAAAAATGGTTGACAAATACAGGTTTATTGGCGTTATTTTCAGGAGAGTTCACTGTTGGCATAGTTTATAGATTCAATGCTCTTTAACTCCCTAAGTTTCCTCTTAAAATGGTGTCAAAAGGGAATAACGGCTCAGAAATGCTTATGCATAGGACAATACTAATGTTCAATAAGCATAAAACAAGCATGCATCAAGGACACCTCTCACAGAACAGCTGATAACTCAAAATTAAATCAGCATACACTGCGCTATTGCACCTAATCAGCCAGAATAATTAAATATATCTAC
>JAUZTA010000017.1:19880386-19892706 GCA_034780835.1 Ctenochaetus striatus | reverse complement strand
CTCTACCTTTTTTTTTTTTTTTTGCTGGGATACTGACGCTGTGCACCTGTCGTGCATAAAGGTTAGATCACTTTCACAGTGGACAGAAGACAGATAAAGATACTGTATGCTCCACTGCTATCAACGCTCTTGGCACAAGCAGATCTTTATCACACGCACGCACGCACGCACGCACACACACACACACACACACACACTCACACACAAATAGATTAAGTCTGCATCTCTATTTGAGCTCTCACCCTTTTACATGCACATTAAAATGCTGATGATTTTAAAATCAATCAGATGTAAGATTGTCTAGAAGGAACTGACCCAAGCAATGTAACATCTGCATTAGCAACGAATGTTTGCATGTGCAATAGTCACATTGCTGGACATGCAATATTAAATGTGGCAAATAAAGTGAATGTGTCGTGCTTCAGCATTTTTTTTTGCTTCTTGATGCAAAATGAAAACTCCCAAAGTCTAATTTTCCCAGAGTGTTGAATAAGATATAGCTGCTAGATATAGCACACAGAGTTACACTCCCAGTGTACTCTGGTGAATGGGTGAACTTCATTACCTTATCAAAAAACTGAAGTCAGCCCCTCTAGCCCACTCCCTCAGCCTCCCTATTTTGAATCTTTAATAAACTGAGCAAGTGAACCAAATTTAGTAAAAGTAAAATGAGGTTTGGTTGGAGGATAACAGACTTTTAAAGTGTTACAATTATAAAAATTCTGAGTGTTAATTGTATATCTGTATATGAAAAACACAATGTATGCAACTGGCCAAATTTTCTGTATTTTTTTCATAGCACAATAGATATTGCAAAAAAGGGGATTTCACAATGTCAGTTTTTTCCTGTTTTTTGGAGCCCTACAGTAGTGTAGAGCGGTGTGACCAAAAAAGTTTATCATGGTATTTTTCAAAATTATAGCGGTTTCACGGTATATGACGGTATTTTCTTTTTTCATGCACGACTGGCCCAGTCATGCATGAAAAGTCGTCGAGCTACACTTGCAAAACGTAGCGGCAAACGTAGGTAGCGGCAAACGTACGTACGTCGCTACGTTTTGCAAGCTTGCTGTTCCCAAGGTGATGTACGCTACACACACACACACACACACACACCGGTATTTAGGTATCTGAAAAATTCATATCATAAACACAAAAAATACCGGTATTCGATATGAACAGGTATACCACCCAGCACTACTCTACAGTCACATGCCTAAATGACAAGTTTGTGTCTTTTTGATTCAATTAAGAAATTGTTTTTTCAATCCTTCATTAGGAGTTTTACAAGTTACACATCTCATTGCAAGTTTTCATTTCACTGCTTTTATAATAAATGCTCTGTTTCCTCTCTGTATCCTTTGTCTTTCTCTGCAGAGGTACATTGCCTTTGAAGACTCTCAGGATGGTGAGAAGAAGGATCTCCAGTGTCGACTGGTGACGTTGGAAGCACAGACACGGCAGCTTGAGTTAAAAACGAAAAACTATGCAGATCAGAGTAAGTCCATTGCATTTCACATCTGTCACAGAGACAGGTTGTTTTGTACTAGCCCTATTATTGGAAATTTTACTACACCACACAAACACAAGCCAGAAACCACGTGAGCAGCATTGACAGTTTGAAGGTCTTGTGACTGTTGGTTCGCCTGATGTGCCAGAGGGCAGATGGACTCTCATGTCCCTGCTGAATAAAGGCCATTAGTAACATACAATGAGTGTTTGCCTGCCAGATCTGCTAAATGAGCTGTAATAGAACAGACCCAACATGTTTCAAACCCCTAAACGGTTTAGTGTGATGTACACCAGGAGTTCAGGGGGCTAAGACCCCAGAATACTTCAAACTTTTATCAAGTAACCTTTACATCAGACTAAAACATCCATGTACAAAATAACTATTAATTATGTCAGAAATAGAAAAAGTCTATATATGTAAATACAGTGTTTGTGAGTGAGCTAGTTGTTGCAGGGCATCAGAAGACATCCTCATGCTGTGTGCATGACTGGGCTGTTCACATCATGTGTGGCTGCTTGTTTGTTTCACTTTAGGACTGGAACCAATGCCTCGTTCATGCTAAGGGGAAATTTGAGGTCCATCAGCAAATTTCTCTTTATTTCTTTAAATGCAACACTTCCCCTTTTTACATTAGTGAGTTTCATTTGTCTGTAATTATGTTTATGGACTGGACTGGCAGCTCTATAACTGGGCTGTTGTGTTGATCCTGTCAGGGGAACAAACTCAGTCTAACTCTATAAACCAGAGGACGCTTTTATGAACACAAACATACTGTCAAGTTTATTACTTTCTCACATAATTTGTAATGTCATTTTGACTTTATTGGATGGGTTACTTTGCAGAACAAGACAATTGGTGGATTAGTGAAAAGTGACTTCAAGTGTAAATCAGAGAAGAAATGACCAGGAAATAACCAAAGGCTATTTGATGATCAAGTAATTGCATCAGTCATTTAACAAGCAAAATAGAAAAATATGGGTCAGTTTTTCAAGTTTCAGCTTCTGAAGAAGAAAAAAGGTTGCTCTTTCTTTTTGTCATATCACAGTAAGCCGAGTACAATTTGTCTTATGACTTTTTGTCTTTAGCTTTTTTTTATTTGATAAGAAAATCAGTTCCTTTTTGAAGGATATAATCATGCTTTTCATGTGGAACTTTTTTTAAGGATTATTTCCCCTTACACACCTCTGAATCTGTCCTGGGTTATTTCTGCCTCACTCTTTAATCACTAGTTCCTCTATTTGTCCTCTCATAACCATGCTGTATCACGCTCAATTTAATTCTGTGCAGCTGCTGTCTGAGCTGTTGCCCTTCATTGATCACAAAGGTGTTGAAATTATATAAATTCTAAACTTGAGTTTTTGTTGAACACCTGAATAAAGGGAAATTTTTTTATCTAAAACCGATGCTGTAAAGCATGAAGTATGGAGAATGAAAGGTCCTGTGAATTAGTCGCTCAGTGCATGACCACTTCGACTGATTTGCAAAGAAGGTTTTAGTGCCACATTCTGCCTTTGGTAAGAACGTATTTTTCTTGCTGGCATCTAAAAACACACCAAAACTGTGGAGTTTGGACTACAAGCAAGTGCCACCTTGGACCACTGCAAAAAATGGACTACCTTTGTTATTTACCGGATCTGACCAAGGCTGATAATTGCTCTGTAGTTCAGTGTTTATTGTTTATAGCCTGTTAATTTCCCCTTTTAGTCGGATAAAAAAATTGAAGTGTGCAGTCATAAACTTGCAAATGTTGCATTACTGTCTAAAATTTTTTAAGGAGAGAGTTATTCTTCAAGTTGTGGTACCTTATAAACCATTTACAGTAAAATATTGCAGTGTAAAACTTTTAAATCTGCCGTTATTTTACAATATAATTAATGTCAAGCTCACATCAGATGCTGATTTAATTTAATGCTTATTTGATTTTTTTAATGGGTGCAAACATTAATGATGATGATAAGAAGTGAATTTCATAGCTGTGACTCAGAGAGGGGAAAGACTCCTGCCAAAGCTTTCTGCTTGGTGTTACTCATGAGTGGTTTATTAATGCAGAGGTGGCCCTCTTCTGACTCTAAGGTGTTATTGCAGCAGCCATTCTCCCACCACATTAAGCACCGCATAACCACACAAATGATCCAAAGCGTGTGGCCGAAATACTTGATTTTATTTGTCAGTGGAAAAATTTGAGCCATGTTTTGTTAAAGAATTTATAAAGTACTTTTAGTAAATGCGCTCAGAATACTAGGTGTTTCTTTTGAGACAGAGTTCCTTGTTGTTCTCAGCTCATCTTGCTGCAAAAAATGTAGCTTTTTTTCTCATTTGCAACTGTTTCTCTTTTTCTTCTAGTCAGCAGATTTGAGGAGAGAGAAGCAGAGCTTAAGAAGGAGTACAATGCCCTGCATCAGAGACACACAGAGGTATGCTGTGTCTGGTGGAACACATCACCATGTTGTTCACCTTTGCCTGTGCTTTAACAGTAATGTATACTGAGCATGCAGTGACTACATATGTTGCTGTTTTTCTTTAATTCTTTAATTCTTTCCAATGAAACCATTTAGCTCAGAATGCTCAGGTTTTTCTGTTTTCTGTACATCACGAGCATTGTTTAGAAACATATATACAGACTCTTACATGTATGAATCTGCTGTGCACTACACTTGAGAAAAAGACAACAATATAATCCAATTATTGATGTTTAGAATTCAGAACCAAGCGTAGGATGTACTCAGGTTTGAATTGCATAATTCAGGATAAAAAAAATGAAGTGATTTCTAATTAGTTATTTGTTGCCAACCCATTCTACAAACATTATTTGTAGAAGTATGATAAAGTAATAATAAAAAGACTGGGTTGAGACTGTTGCTAAAAAGACATTTGATACTCTGCATCAAAGTAAATAATGTTCAAAAATCAAACCAGAGTGGTAGAAAAACCAAGGTATCAAAAATGAAACAGTGCGATAATTGAATATGATTAAAATATGCAGTTTCCAAACACAAGTTTTGTTTCCACTAAGCCCTTGATTCACCTTGGTCTATTATTCATTATGCATCACTAACAGATGCCCCAGTGTCCAAACAAGCCTCTCAGACTTAGCAGCTGACTGCTAATCTGAATAATGTTGAATAGAGAAGATGAAAGTCTGATAAAGGCTGTCTCCAACACTCTGTAAGTACGTCACAGCTGTGGACCCAATATAAGATATATTTGGGTGACTTTGGTGACTAGATACAATCAAATATACTGTAGTTTGGTACATGTTACTTTTTTCATATTTTATCCCCTTAGAAGTACAGGCTCTTTGTAGAGGCTGGTACATAAAGAATAAGGATAGATTTTAACATAATGTATAAAATGCATAAACACAGTTTGAACCATTCAGATTACAGAGCAGTTGTGTACATACAAGAAGTAAAGTTTTTTCTCACAATGCTAACTATGTTATATACAGATGATCCACAGCTACATGGAGCACCTGGAACGAACGAAACACCAGCATGCAGTGACCGTCGCAGAGCCGGCAGATACGAGCACAGGCACATCATTCAGGACACGGTGAGACACGCGAACAACACCAGGTTTTTTTTTTATTTTCCCACTTCATACTGTGTTTTTAATTCTAAATTCAACGTGGCCACTGTATTCATTTTAGCCTAAATTATTGGTCAGTTCTGTTTCTAAACATTTGGACTTAAAAGGGAAAACTGACACCCACTCAGCAGAAGCTCTGGTCCTTCCAGGTGTTTTCTTTATTCCGTCCATAGTCTGCAGTTAATTCAGGGTTGCTGCTCTCATTAGAAAACAGTTTCAGACATTAAGCAAATCTATGGACTCTTGACTTGCCACAATTTCTTACTGGCCAGGATAATATAGTTTAATTAGAATCAACATGCTCATCCCGGTGCATAAAATATTGGTTGTTGGATCAGTATATGAAAGTACTTTAATGTCATCAGTACTGGGAGTGTAGAGATTTTGAACAAAAATCAGCCAGTGGCCAGTTTGAAGGTGATGTAGGAATTTCCCTTATTTTGAGTGTTTATTTTCGTTTATTCCTTCACACTGTGATGTTCTTTGTTAAATTTGTTTTTAAATATGGACACAATCCATAAAATAAAAAAAAATCTATTGATTAAATCTAAAAATATCTCACCATGTTATAAAACCTAGCCTGTTAGTTTTAGAATTTATAGCTCAGTGTAAATTGAGACTTGACAAATTGGACACTTGTCCACTGTCTTGGTATGCGACCCTGTATTGGGGCAGTTTTAACCACTGCAAACTCTACTTTCACACATTTATGTTTCCTTCATGCAATAAGCAGAAAAAGATCATCCAATCTGTCTCAACAGAGAAACTGAACAAAGAATATCACAAGAACAGAAGAACTTGAACGTGGCTATAGCTAAATTAAAAAGACAGGTAAAATAAAGAGATTTTTTTTTTAGTGTAAAGATGAATGCTTGTGAGAGCATTTTGACAGTGTAATGTTGAGCCAAAGTACAGAAAGAAACTGTCATCATGAGCGGCTGAAAGTATTAAACCGGTGTTGCTTGGAACAGATGGAGGGTGCAGTGAAACATGTGAATCTGTGCTGGAGTTTGGCTGTTGTCAGATTAATCTACTTGATGGGATGTTGAGTTTTGTGGTTGATTGCTCACTTTCAGAGTAGATTATGCTGCAGGAAGCCTTGAGGTTAGATTAATATTTGTTTATATTTAATGTATGGTTTGAGCAAAATACTGGTTCATCCCTTATATGTGAGCAAGCATCAGTGTTCATCCTGTCTAATATATTTTTCTTCCATGATTTTTTAGTATTTTTGTTTGATCTGTCTACTGTCCCCATCACAAGCCTTTCCAGGCTGCAGAAAAGTCCCCCACAGGAAAATGCTGAGCTCACCACTCCTCCTGGTGAGAAAGCTTCGTTTCTGCTAAGGTGCAGCGTTTGGTTTACAACAGAGGTGGTGTTTGGTGCAGCGGTCAAAAAGCTCCATGCTCTCATCAGACCACAAAACCTCCTTCCACTTAGTCTTGCAGTGGTCCACTTGCCTTATGGTAAACACCCAGCAAGATGTGCTACGATTTTCATCAGAGGCTTTTTCTTTACCACTTTGGCAAACACCAGGGCAACAGTTGTTGTAGGCTCGAGGTCTCCCATTTCAGATGTTAGCTCCCTCATTGTCTACAAGCCTGTTGCTGGCCTCCCTCAGTTGTGCACTTCTCACAAAGAGTTTCTGAGAAGTGCCTGCTCCAGGCAGACAGTTGGGAAATCTTGGGAAAGTCCTTTTTTCTAATTTTCCTTTTTTAATAAAATCATCACATCATTTTTTCAGGGGGTAAATATTCTTTACGTCTTTATGAAACATTTTAGCCAAACGGGCAGCCTGGCTCTAGGGATGGAAACATTGGTCTGTTAGTCATTTGGTAAGTTTACCAGTTTGGTCCAGACTGAAATATCTGGAAAAGTTTTGAATGAGTCTCTCTTTATCTAATGCTACTGTGAGTTTGATGTTGTTGGTTTAGAATTAAATTTTTCTGCAACATCAATTGCAGTAAAACCTCACTGATATTCAGGTTCCCCACTTAATATATTGTAGTACCTTTGGTAATTGTTCAACTTTCCCTTTAGCACCATTACCAGCTTAGAATCTAAACACCTGCAAGGTATATGTTTATAACTAAATACCTGAAAAAACTAATGAAATTACAACTAGCCTGAGCTGTACTTTAAGTGCCGCCTATCAATTGTTAACAAAACCCTTGACAAAATAGTGAAAATGGTACACATTAAACATGCAACGAATAAGCGTGTTAGCATGCTAAAGTTAGAAATTCATCAGGCCCCTTGTGTTTCCTAGCCCCCTACTATGCCTCAAAGTAATGACCCGCTGCCAGCCCCCTCACTTCCTCACACACACAGACGCACACACTTTTTGATCAGTATCCCTGTGTTGCAGCCAATAAGCTGCAGCCTGAGAAAAGGCATATGGAACGAGCTGCCTCAGCATCCAAAAGAGAGGGAGATGGGGAGAGACAGAGAGGGAGGGGTGGTTGGTGCTGTCAGAGCGAGAGAGGGAGCGCGTCAGAGCGTTCTAGACTGCACAGTGGCAGCCGTGTCGCATCTCAGCAGAGGATTGGAAGTGTGAAGAAGGAAGGAAAACAGAATCACTTGCTAGAGGAGGGCAGAGGGGGGAGAGGAGCTGCTGCCGCCTGCCTCTCCCTTCTCCCTGCGGATGATCCGCTGCTCTGCTGTGTGTGCTGCTGTCGCTCTGCTTCACTCAGTCGCTGCTGCTGCTGAAGCTGCTGGGATTACTGCTGTTGTGACTGCTGCTGCTGGCAGATTGTTCTGCCTTTGACCTGCTCCCACTCTCCGTCTGCCTCCCAGCTGAGCTGCAGCGTACAGAGCCCACCGCTCTGCTGCTGGACAGATACAGCATCTTTGACGTCAGCTTTACATGCACTTGTAGTGGTTGTTGGTTTCCAGCCAGAGGTCTGCAGAGGTGAATTTTGTGCTTCAGCGACCCCCACCTCATCGGCTGTCATCGTCTGCGCTGCCAACGTCCTGGTCCCTGTTGAGGCACTGGGCCATGATCTGGGGGGGCCATGAGCCCCGGGTGTATGCTGCTGTTTGTTTTTGGCTTTGTCGGGGGGGCAGTGGTCATCAACTCTGCTGTATTGGTCTCTCTGTCGGTGCTGCTGCTGGTTCACTACTCCGTCTCTACTGGTGGCTTACCTGCCCTGCCTTCCTTACCATCCTTACCCAGACCATGCAGGTACAACCTATGTGTGTGTGTTTGTGTGTATTTCATTGTAATTACCTTTACTCTTTGTATTACTACCAGTCTGTAACCATGCAGTTGCAGTGTTGCTGCCATGTGGGTGTGTAGTAGTCAGATAGCATGAGACTGCGTACCAAAAGTAGGTCAAGAGAAAGATGGGAAAATGACAGTCATATTTGAAAGACTGTTCATTTAACCAGAGTTTAGAGCTAATTACTCTCATCAGCTAGTTAACATTTTTTGTAAGATAAAACTGAGATGGAGGAGTCATTGTGAGCACGTGATTTTTTTTTTCTCCTCACCCCACAGTTCAAATAACAAAAGGCAGCACTGGTCAGTGTCAGTGGCCTACATGTGACCTCTCCCTCTCAATATGGTGGTGTGTCCATTGTTTTTGGGCTTCTGCTTTTCATCGCTGCCTGCCGGCTGCTCTTTTTCCCTGTGGCAGCCATTGTTCTGCCTGCACTGTGCAATATTTTTTTCATATGGAGTCAGTGGAGTGAGAACAGCTGCTGGTGTGTTCCTGGTCAAATTCCGTGGAGGGTGCAGTTATTTATTCCAGTGTGTTACTGAATACCAATGTTTTTTTAGTGCTCCAAGTTGTTGTAAAATGAAAGTTTAAAGTTTGAACATGTGCTTGTCTGAGTGAGTTAGTTAGTGAGTTTTAATGTGATAGCCGGAGATGATAACAGAATGTGGTTCTTATTGTTTAAGGTCTGACTTTATAGCAGAATAAATTTCCTTCATGGAGACAGACACAAATGAATTAGTCTTATTGCATGAGCTAACACTGGGAGGTAATGGAGTTTATGAGACAACCAGCTTTATTTCTCCTCCTACCACTTCAGTGCCTGAAATCTCAAGGAGGTCTTTGCTCCAACACCTGACTGTGAAAGTCTTAACTTAGACCTGTCACACAGTTTGTGCCGTTTTGTCTGATTACATAATGCTGGTGTGCTCCCACTGCAATAAAACTAAACAAATTGAAAAAGCAGGCTGAAAAGATTAACACTCTGCCCATTTAATTTAGCAAAAGCAAATGAAGTGTATAATCTGGCATGTTAGTAACTTCAGGTACAATAGCTGTTACACAATGCTTCATCATTCCACACTGTAGCCTGTTCTACCAAGTTTTACCTTCTCCGCACCTCTGAACCTCTTGAGGACATAGAGAGAGTGGGTCCCAAAGTTCAAACTAATGAAAACACCTCAAACAGGGTTTATGTAGAGTAAAATATATCACACTTTTTATTGCCAAATACAAATCACTTGCTCTTGTACCGCGCTGTTGTTGGGTTTCATTTCTTTGCCTGAGGTCTATTTTACTGCTAAAGAACATCTTTTTTAGACATGCTCGCAGTGTGACGCGAGGGGCTGCAATGGTGGTGTGTTAACCAGCTAGACAATCAAGCACATAGTGACAGAAAAATAGACATATCTAAAAAATTTTTGAAAGAATTTTTGCACAATTCAGGACAAAGATACATTTTACCCACAGGATGAATCTTAACGACTTTGTTGAGTTATGTTGGTGCCACGAGCAGTTTAGAGTTTTCTCCTTACTAGTGACATCTCAACAGCTCCAACATGGATTAAAACAAAGTTTCATGCAGGCAGTCATGACTCATAGTTGTTGTATCCTACTAACTATGGTGATCCCTTGATTTTCACTCTATTGCCATTATGATGTTTGACATTTGTGGTTTTAGGTAAAATATCCTGGCAACTTCTCAAATACAATTTCTTGACTTCTAGTATATATATTTATGCTCCCCTCAAGATTAACTTTGGTAAACTTTTCCTTTAGAATCATCACTGAAAATAGCAAAAATAGTGAAATAACTGGAAAAGAAATTGGCGTCAAACTCCAGGCTATTATTGTGAATGTGATAAACATGTTAGCATGCAGATGTTAACATTAAGCCAAATGCACTGATATGCCCAAGTGAACCTCACAGAGCTGCTAGTGTGGCTTTAGACTCTTATTCTTGTTTTCTTTATATTCTAATTACGTAAGACTCAATCAACCGGCAAATCTCTGACGCTTGTTTATTCCTTGAATCAGAATTGCTCTTTTTCCCTTTGAATCATCATTCTTTCCATTTGTCCCTGTATCCAGGAAGGAGCGTCCCATCTCCATGGGCATTTTCCACCTTCCTGGGACGGATGGTATGACGCCTGACCTCCAGAGGGAACCTGTTGACACCCCCTCTGAGCCATGGAGATTCAACAATCTCAGCCATCCGCGATCCAACACCAGTCTCAAGGTGTGACGCACTGTGACACACACTCGCATAAATGGGTCTTGCTTTCAATGAAAAGAAAAAAAAAGAAAGACTTCTTTATAACACTAGTTGTAAAGTGTAGAGTTTTTTTGTACTTTGGCTTGTAGAGCTTCCCACGGATCAGACTGGTGACATCATCCCCAGCTCACTTAAAAGAGGTTGTGGAAACAAAATGCAAACACCAATGAAAGAGTACATTTCTATTCTGAGAGAAAGGATTGTTCAGTGTGTCCAGAATTTTTAGCAGCCTGTGAGCTTGTGTGTGTGTCTGTGTGTGTGTGTGTGAATGTGTAATGTGTGTAAGGGGGTGGCTTGGAGCCCAGCAAGCAGAGGAAGTGGTACCATTCGGGGGCCTGCCTTTAACCTCATGGGAGGGTGGTAAGGACAGAGTGTCTTCACATTGTTGCTGTTGGAGACCATGCTGCAAGCAAGGCTGCATCATGAATATTAATTATGTCCTAATAAGTATTCATTTGCTGTTATTACACTAGTACAGGGTCACATGGAAATTGTAAGACCTGGAGTGTTGTTTGAGTTTTGCTAACCTTTATGCTGACTTAACATCAGGACTTTTTAAAAATAACTGACAGCTGAGGTAGTAAATTGTTCTTAACTTATTTATGCACCACACAATGAGTCTTTGAGTATAATACAGGTGTTGCAGTACATCTTTGTTACTCAGATTCCGATTCTACATACACACACACACACCAAATGAACACTCAGTTTGTTACTAGGTTCCCCCCAGTCCAGATACACAGCAGTGCCTTTGTGTTTTGTCCTCTGACTTGACATTTTCCAAAGATTTACAGTCAATGATCCCTCCTTTCTCACTTTGTGAAGGGGCATGTGTGTGTTGGCATGTGTGTAAGGGAAGGGCCTTTATCAGCAGAGTAGCAGCAGAGGGGAGCTTTCACCGTATTGGCTGGCCCGTGCTACTATAGCAACAATAGTGTGACGCCAGCATGCAGACAAGAGATGTGAAAGAAAATACTCCCATCGGAACAGAGAGAGGCACATAGGTTGCAATACAGACAGGGAAAAGATCATGTGTAAGAAGTTAAATCTGTAATTGTATCCCATTCAGTTTCTGTGAAAGCTTTCAAGTCTCCTCTGTGTTAGAAGGTTTCATCTGTTTTCAAGGTGACCTGCAGTTCTGTATGGATGCTTTGTTGCTGTCCTGATTGATTCTTTTCCATCAGGCACTGCACTATTTATAGGACTGAAGCCGCTGGTATTAATGGATCAAAACAATACAGGGCCAGAAAGTCTCTGTGCTTCGAAGAAAGGTGGATGAAACCTAAGAGTTTTTGATTGGTACTGTAATATGAGTTCATTTCCATTCATCTACATAGAAAGCCTTTGACAGTAAGGTCACAGAGTCTACCAGAAGCCAAAAATACTGTTCCCAACATGGTTCATTGCCACTGATTTGTTTTATTTTCTTGGACATAGTCAGGTTAGTTCTGATAGAAAACCCTTTTCCTTTTTATTTCCTGCAACATCTTATGTGGATATTACATGTCTCCTTAATCTGATTCTTTTTTCTTTTTTCTTTTTTTTGCTTAAAATAGATTAAAAGAATGAGAGTTAGGAAATATTAATGAGTGAGGTTTTTAATATCCCTCAGTCTGAGGAACAGCTGGAAGTCAGAACAGAGGATGAAAGTGGGCAGGAACATTTGCCCATTCAAGAGGCTGATCAGGTAGAGCTGCCTGTCGGTCATGAGAAAAACTAACCATGA
>JAUZTA010000017.1:19849587-19867440 GCA_034780835.1 Ctenochaetus striatus | reverse complement strand
TGCTCTGCGCAGGCACCTCACCTCCCCGATATCACTGATACTTGGTAGATGGGTACCAATGATGTTTTGGGCAGTTTGTAAGAGGAGGAGTTGTGAAGGAGGGTTGTAGGTTTTTATCTGTTGCTAAAACAAGCTCTTAGGTTTTCCATATTGAACTCCTCTAGTTAATTTGGGTTTTTAAGAAGACACTTTTTTTGATTTTTTTCTTTTTTATTTTGGGGATTTCCTTTAACTTTTTTTTTTATTGCTAGCTTGCTAGGCTGAAAGCAAAGCATTGAGGGTGATTTCTGGTGGGGAACCAAAAGTTTTGGTGCATGTCTTTTGACAGAGTTGACATATTTTCACAGAACAAAAATGTTGCTCAACACTTTGCTTTGAGGTCAGTACCTGGAGAATTTTCTTGAGATAGACAGACTAGATGAGATAGACAGAGGCAGACATGGCAGACACGGTCACATTTTGTTACACAGTGTGATGGTGTACTTTTGAATCCACACCAATTCTGACTTGTTTTCAGTGTGTTAGCAGCAGCTCCTGCCATCACCAGGCTGATTGGCAACAGACTGACTGTGTTTGTATTGATCGATTCATTGACTTTATTTCCCTGCACACTGGCCAGAGAAACTGCCTGCAGGGAAAGAGACGAGCTCACAGAATGCTGGCCCTGACTAATCAATGTAGATTCGTTAACAAGTGTAAAACAACACATACAGCAAGATATTTGTGAGATTTAAACAGCTATGCAGACAATTATTGTGATAAAACAAGACTCAGAACATTTAAAAAAGGAGAAGATCTTTCATTTCCATGGAGATGACTGAAGTCTTTTACTGAAGCATAAACTAAAAACACTGGACTCTAAAATATTTGTTGAGTAATAATTACCAAGAGTAGTGAGCATCCTGCTGTAAACAAGTCTTTACACTAAATTCTGAGTGAGAGTGAGAGTGAGGCACCATTGCCTTAAGTTGCATAATCCGCCCACAACAAAAAACTTTGCACATACAGTCAGCCTAAACCTTACCTGCCGTTAGACCTGTTGTCTGCTCAGGCTGCTGAACCCTCGCTCTCTTAGCGAGGCTGAAAAGAAACAAGAAAGCTGAGAGTGATTTCCAAACTGTCCAAATTTTTTGGCAATAAAAGGACTTTGTTTCTCCTTTTTCAAATTTGCTTGACAGGGTGAAAGTAATGTTGTCTTTGCTGCGTTCTTCTCACAGTTCTTCACATCTTCATATTCCCTGTCCTTTGCAGAAGTCCTTCGACGCCCACCCTCGTAAGGACAGTCAGGTCCGTCAGCTGGCCTGGCATGGAGATGGTATCTGGGTGTCTATCAGGCTGGACTCCACTCTCAGGCTGTTCCATGCTCACACCTACCAGCACCTGCAGGACATCGACATTGAGCCCTACGTCAGCAAGATGCTGGGTTAGTAACTCCTCCCCACAAGCGTCCATCCTCTATAAAAAACACTCGTCAAGTCTGACAGACTTGTTCATAAGCTCATATTTGCTTTTGAAAGGGTTCTTCGCACCTTTTTTTCAGGTACGGGCAAACTGGGCTTCTCATTTGTGAGGATCACAGCTCTCATGGTGTCATGTAGCCGCCTGTGGATCGGAACTGGAAATGGAGTCATTATCTCCATCCCTCTGACGGAGGGTGAGTTTAGATCCAAGATGGATGCATTCTTTTGTACATTTATTTTTTTCTTTACAGGTCCTCATTTCTTTTAGGTACTCTACATTTTATATAGTCAGTGTCTGAGAATGTGACTACCATATTAACTCTGATACCAATGTTCATTGCCGTCTTTTCTAACAGGCGCTAACTACAAGCAACTAATGCACAGCACAAATACAAAATATTTGTTTTTGTCATTATAGCAAAAATAATGTTTCTAATACAACAAGTATATCACATTAGTTTCACATAAATCTGAGTGATTTAATCCTAATTCTTCGTGCTTTGTAAACATTGTCTTGAAGGTTTATTACAGACGACTGTTGTGCTGTTCAGCTCCTCTGATTCTGTCCTTCTCTCACGCTTCTGCTGCTCCATCAGCAGCCAACAAGGTAACCAAGGCAGCAGGTAACCAACCAGGTGGTGTGGTTCGAGTCTACGGTGACGACAGCAGCGACAAAGTGACAGCGGGAACAATTGTTCCATACTGCTCAATGGCTCATGCACAGCTCTGTTTCCATGGCCACAGAGATGCCGTTAAGTTCTTCACAGCTGTCCCAGGTAAAAAAAAAAAGAAAAGAAGCAGATGCTTGATCGTCTCTCTGACTATTGTGAAGTGATGTTGTCATAATCATGCATACATGTACATATAAATATCCTAAGAATGATCAGTAACAAAGTAAGGCTCAAAACTCAGGACTCTAATGATTTTTTCCCCAGTTTATTCATTGTTTCTTGGAGAAATCCTGTAAACTGTATTTGCACTTGTTAGAATTAAGCTCTTTTGATTTCACATCCCATCTCATTTTTTATTTAGATATTATTTTTCCATTTAAGACAGTTTGAAGAAAGTCTTTTTAGTCACTGCTGCCTTACACTTATGATATGTGAAATTATTTTTGTGTAATAGAATTTTAAATGAGATGAAACCATCAGCAGGCCGTCTATGTGTATAAAAAGTAAAGAAAAAAAAAATTCCTCTGCATACTATGAAAAAAAACTTGAGTAACAGGGCAAAGATCTTGTCAAATACAGTCAAGTGTTACGACAGTCTGAACCAGGACAAACACAATCTGGCCTGTTTGGTTTTATTTACAGTTTGTGACTCTGTGTTTTCAGGTCACGCAGTTCCATCTGCGTCCTGCGGTGGAGAGGCGGCGGGTGACAAGGTGACAGATGTCGCAGCTCAGGAAGGAACCAAGTCATTGTTGGTTATGAGCGGAGGAGAAGGCTACATCGACTTCAGGATGGGTGAGTTTGCTACATTTGACAGATATCTTTGTAAATCAATACAGCAGACCTGGAGATCAACGTGACATCTCTGTTTGTGTCTTCAGGTGATGAGGACGGCGAGGCTGAGGAGAGCGAGGACCCCCCCATGAAACTGCAGCCCTTCCTGGCTAAAGCCGAGCGCAGCCACCTCATCGTCTGGCAGATTTTAGCCAACGAAGACTAAACACTGACCTCGTGATCACAGAGGCCCGATTTTGCCTTTTCTCTCAACTCGGCTGCCGTTTAAGAGGAGGAGTTGTGGATGACTCTCCTCTGCAGGAACGAGTTCAATAAGCACTTTTTTCTTCCTCAAACCTGAACAATAAGAGTGAACCGAGCAAACACTGCTCTGAGAGCTTTCTCAGTGGTGAGCTGGACTGGAGCAGTGCAAACAGATCACACAAACTGCATGTTATTGTTTTATTACTAGTCCTTTTCTCTAATTTGTTCTTTTTTAATTTTTTTTTTTATTTTACAGATTTGAATTTCAGTCTGTTAAAATGCCTCTTTCTTTAATATTATTTGAGGTAAAGCTGTTATGGATACAGAATGTCTTGTTTGTTTCATTTGCGCAGCAAAACGATGACATTTCCTCCTGACATTTCCAGGTTCCCTTCACTCAGTTCAGTTATTGTGTGCGCATGCTGGACTTGATGCTAAATCAGCTGGTTGAAACAGAAAATAATAACCTGTGAGCTCTCCTGGTGACCTTCAGTAATGTATGACTAGAGCAATCCTGACAGAGCCAATGATCCCGTGTCCTGTTTCATGTTTTCATCCTATGAGAATTCTGCTTTTGATTGTATGAAGAGATGAATTTAACCGATTACCACCTGTTTCTAGGTCAGGATCTGTTCAAGTCAAATGCAGTACATCAAATTATTGTGTATAGTGTCTGTTGGAGCAGAGGATGGCCCAATTTATTTTAATAATCAAGATGTAATAGTAGAAGCCCCAGTTTATCGCTCTTGTGAATGTATCATTATTGCATTCCAGTCACAGAGCTAAGTCATCTGATTTTCTAAAAAAAAAAATAGCTGCAATGCTTTGAAAAACCCAATTGTTTCTAACACTGTTGAATAACAAGCTGTTCTGGATGGATTCCCAGAATACTCAAAGACTCCAGTAACCATTTGAATGAAAAAATATTTAATCTGCTGCATAATATAAAAGATTTTTAACTCATTTCTGATTCTGGAAATACCTTTAGAGCAGCACTGAGTATTTTTGAATCACCTTCTGGGTTTTTAGCCTTGCTAGCACCATGGCTCTATGGATGTCCATTGCTCGGCCCTCCACTTCATGTCCCTCACAGGATGAATTAATAACTTTGGTGATCCTGTGACTTCTCCTCTAGAGCCATCATCAGGTCTAAATTTAAGTTTTACCAATGCTCCATTAGCAGATATGTACAACACCAACGATATTCCCATCAGTCTAATTTGTACCTGCTAAACAATATTATAATAGCACTTTCATTGTGAGCATCTTAGCATGCTAGCATAAGCATTAGTGCAGCTTATCAGAGCTACTAGCATAAATAAAGCCTGTTAGTCTTGTTTAAAGATCCCTGGGTAATTATTCTTCAGAAAATCAGATGCTTGACTCTGTGACTTAAATATAATGAAGATACATGAGGCACAAACTGAAGCTTTACCGACTTCAGGATTTCCATTTCCAGACTGTAATTATGGAGTGAAAAGCAGCAGGTGCTGCTGTTATATCTGCTACCACATACTGTAAAGCCTCCCTTCTTTAAGTTACTTTTGGTTGTAATGCTGAGTGATTCACAGAGCTGTGTTTAATCCAATATTACATGAGTTTTCTGTCGGTCCTCTGCTCAGTCTACTCACTGGCTCCAGCTTGTAGACACTTACAAAATCTGCCTTAGGTATGAAGGGTTGAAAGGACTAACCCGCTGGCTTTTCAGGTGTGACAAAGTATTTATTTTTCTTACGAGAATGTTAAGTTTGCTACCAAAGGATAAAGAATTAAAGATGGATAGTTTGCCACATGCTAAAAACAGTCCTGGTGTCTCATCTAACATGGCACTTTTGAGCTGCATGTCTGCATCTGCCTCAATGTAGATAACATGCAAGTTTTTGTAACAGAAATCCTGGTGTATAGATAAGATATATTTTTAGACTTTTAATATGAGGAAATTGAAATATTTTCAGGGTGTGAGAAATGAGAGCGTGCTAGACCTGTTACCATGAGAGGATAAAACAAGCAGCCACACTGAGGGTTACGAAACCTCCCTTTAATCCTAAATTTGACATTTAGAGGTTAAAAATTCAAACATTGACATTTTTCATTTTGCCAAGCTGCTCTGCCCCCCTTTGTACAGGATGATGTTGAGTTATAGTTCTGAGTGAAATCCCCTCCTTATGGCAAATTAATTATTTCAGAAAATGTTGTAAGTCTATTTTTATTAACTTCTTTTTAGGTCTTTTATTCTGTACTGTGTGAGTACAGTGCACACATTTCATTTGGTTGTAATTTAAGACGGTATGTCTGGCCTCTGTGTACCAGCACACTGAACTGGTATGTTCTCTGTTTTGTCCTCTTTGTATTGAACAGTATCAGAGGAGGCCTGTCCTCCTCATTATTGTGTGTGAATGAGTGAGTGAATGGGTGAGTGAGTGTATGTGTGAGTGTGTGTTTCTTCTCTCCTGGAGAGGAGAGAAATGTTATTGCAGTTTAGCCATTGCATTATTTATTTACAATGATTGAGCCTTTGCAATTCAGAATGTATCTTTGTACATTTAATATGAATATATATATATGATTATATACAGTCTGTATGAGACCTGAAGGTGGTGTGGGTTTATTGTTTTAGACAACAGTTCCTGCTGTTGAACTGAAATGAATTTGTTTTGTGGGGGTTACCTGACTCAGCTATGCACTATGTCTGTGAGGGAGGGGGGTTGCTTCAGACCTTTTTTTTTTTTTCCTTTTTTGGCGTTTTTGTTGTTTTTTGTTTGTTGTTTGTTGTTTTTGTTTTGTTTTTTTGTGGTAGAAACCCAGCAGCTTGCATGCAGACCCGGACACAATCAGTTTCCAGCTCTAATGGAGGAAAAAAAAGTCAAACTGAAGTCAGCTTCATCCCTCTACCACATGATGAAGAGTGTCACCCTCCACACCAGGTCTGCGTCACCCCTCTCATCTGCATACGTGTGTCATTAACTCGGCAGAGACTTCTCTCTCTCCCCAGTTGGCAGCACACACTCCATCTTTGTATTCCTACAGCATCTCTAGCCTTACTTATTTTTAACAGTCAATTAAAGCAGCTTTCATGGGCAAATTTCGTCTGCTTGTAACGTTTGATTTTCTTCCTCGTTCGATGATTCACAGCTGAAGCTTTGATTTCAATCCTGCAGCACCAAAGTTATCTCACCACTAAACAATCTCTGACCCACTAAAAGAATTTTTCAAAAGGCAGTGAGACAGGCATGCATCACATAACTGACCTCGTAAGCCTGGAAAATTGTTCCTCTGGACTAACCTGGTCTTGATCTGGGCTTTCAGGCTCAACCTGAGTTACAGTCAGTCTAACAGACTGACTCAGTTTTCTCCAATGTTCTCTTCTAAAGTTCCTCTACTGCTGCTTTCTGAACAGGAGCCCAGTTTTGGCAACACATTGCACTTAAAATCAGATGTCTTGTTTAGAAGTATCAAAGGTACTTAACTGTATTTCAACTTAGTTGCTTTTCAGTGCATTACAGTCCCAACAAAGCTAATAAAATTACTTTGATGCAAGGTTCAGTTACAAACTTAACAGTCTTTTCTCTTCAAATAGCAGTTAAATATATGATTAAAAGAAACTGACCTGATTATGGTAGTCTATTAAAAAAATAAAAATAAGACTTAGTATAAATAAATACTAAAATGTTGTTAGCTTTTGCTGGACATTTGTCATCTAATGTTTCTGTAAATTTCTGTCTTTTGTGCTGAAACAGTCACTATGAGACCCACAGTTTAACTTAATGTTACCATAAAACTATGTCATATATAGTTTGTTGTATACCCTTTGTGACATCACCCCTGAGAACCTACACATTTTTCTTTACCAACACTAGGTGGCACACTTGAACTACTGTGATACTCTTTTGCTAGTGACTTTATGGGAAGGACAGAGGCACCCCTCCCCTGCCTGTGATTGGTCCACCACTGTTCTATTCGAGGCCTTGAATGAGGCTGAACTGGTGCTTAGCAGGCTGAGAGACCGACAGAGAGGCTTTAATCTCTTCCCGAGCTCTTAGAAGAACACCTGGCTGTCATGGATCACAGTCGTGATAGCAAACTAGGAGGTTAAGTAATAGATATACAGAGCAGTGCAGTGCTCAAAGATATGAGATTGTTTTTTTGTTTTTTTTTAAATGTATAGTGTCACATGTCATGGCTGTCAGAGGTCATCACAGGCATCAAGGCAAAATGAAACCATATTCTTGAACCTGAAAGTATTGATTTTACAACAGTGACAGTTTGGAAATAAAAGTAAATTGAAATCAGATAGAATAAAATGAAATCAAGATCAACTAAAACATACTTACACAGTTACTTATACACCTACTGACATACACCCAGTAAAAGTATGTACTGTATGTGTAGTGTCAGTGTAAAGTTTCATGATATTTATTTATGGTGGGTTGGGAAGATGAATTGGGTCTCTCAGCCTGAGGAAAGGAGCTGCTCTGTTGACTGGTGGTACGACAGCAGATACTTCTAGATTGCTTCTCAGATGGCAAAATGCTTCTGGCAAATTCTTGGCCCACGTATTTGTGTTTCCTCTGGCTCGGTATACGCCCGGATCCTCTGCCCAATTCTGGCCCACATACAGCACGACTGTCCAATGCTTCTTCTACACCTGGACCAATTCTGGCACACACAAACACACACACAGGAAGTCTTCAACACTGGAGGATAATAGCCAGATTGATGTAAAAGTATATGAGCCAGGCTTAAGCTGAGGAATCAGACTTAAATTAGGCCAGAAGCTCCATCCCAGTCAGCGACAGGGTGAACAAGCTTTTGCAGTAACAACAATGGTGTCACTCCTCTCATCTAACTCTCAGCGTAATAAAACACACCCCTCTTCAATGGAATGTATTCTCTGGTTTGCTATTATTCTCTATTATTACTTAATTCAGCACTGTAACTTCTGCCAAGAACGCCAAGGTCATTCTCTCTGAATTTTGTTTTTATGTAACTCTTATTCTGTATCATTTTAAAACTTCATACCATTTGTTTGTACTCTAAATAAGGTTGGAAACATTTAGATCGGCCATGTTAATATGATAAAAAAAAAATCTGTTCCTCCTGTTTGCATAACCTAACAGTACCATTTGCTAATAGTACCATAAGTCTACTCTGCAGTTATGTAAGAGAGCCAGATGGTGGCTTCAGGGTCGTAAGGGGATTGGGGTGGAGGGTGGGTGGAGCTGGGGTGTATCTAAGTTCCTCCACAACCGTCACCTCTCGGTCCTGTCGAGGAAACTGCTTCCCTGGATGCCCCAGGTCACCTGACCTACTAATACGACTGCAAATGTCTGTTTACAGTAACCCTGAGTCGCTCTGAGGAAAAATCCTGCAAAGAACATTCTGTAAAATGAGGCTAAGTGCGCGTGTGAGTGTGTGTGTTGGTGTGTGTGGTCTCGTATACTTTACAGAAGGTCACATGGGTGTAATGAGGCGGATGCTGACATTGCTGAATGCCACATTTTTCACCACGAGAAGGCAAACGCGTGAGGTAGAAATCGCTGCTCACAGAAATTCAACCTCTCCTCAAGACAGATTTGCTGTGGTGCATCTATTCAGCATGAATCATGTGTAACTGACAAATGCACACACACACACTCCAGAGGCAAACACACCTCTGAGTGGGTGTTTACCCAGCGCAGCGTCTGCGTTGCGTGTCACAGTCCTCGTCTGCGCTGTCATCTCAGCTGGCTTGACACAGTCTTCCCTGGTGCAGAGTAAACACACAGCTGGAGTCCCCTCCAATACACACACACACACACACACACACACACACACACACACACACACATATAATCTTTCTGATCTGATCTTTCTCATCACTCTTTTCACACTCTGTTCTACCCTTTTGCTTCCTCTTTGTCATACCATGGCTTCCCTCCCTTGACAATCATCACTGTCACCAAAGGGTTTTCTCTCTCTTTGTGTGTGACTCTTAGATCACTTAGAACTGAGCTGAGTGTGTGTACGTGTGTGTGTGTGTGTGTGTGAAGCTGCTGAGAATCAGAGAACTCCATCCTCAGCACGCCTCGTAGTTTTGTCCTTATTAACCTCCACTATTCATCAACTAGACTTTTAAAAAGTTATATTTAAATGCACATTATTTGTTCTTCATTTTAAGACACCCTGACACTTAAATCTGATTCATCAGAGCAACAAAAACCATGTAAACATAACTTAACACACACACACACACACGCTGACTGTTGCAGAGCTCCAGATTACAAACACTCATTTCTCTTTTATCAACCAAAAGCCTGTGGCAAAGACAAAGAACAGAATATAACACTTTGTGGTTCATTTTTTTGTATCTATTTTTTTCCCTTTCCTGTAATATCATGGGGCTGTTAGATTATTTTATTGTTAGTGGTGATAGTTTTGCTAAACTTAGACATCTGACTGCTACCTGTAGCTTTATATTTATATTTATAATTTAAGTTGAGAGCCTAATCAGTTGTCAAAAAGCATATTTCCCAAAATGTTCAACTATATCAAGCACAAAAATGTAGTCTGCTGTAAAACAAGGAACATATAATTAATCATGGAGTCATAGAAATGAATGAATAACCCATGTTGTCAAATGTATATAATGTTCCATGTCACGAGGTCCTCAGCTGCTGAGCATGTAAATCTACAGTTGTAAATGTAAATTAGTTGTCAATAAATAGATTTGCGTACGCAGCCCTGCAGCTCTCATCCACAAAGACTCACACTGTCCAAAGATGGAGTCTTACTGGTGAATCAGGATTAGAGGGAGATTTTATTAACTTTGCAAAAAATCAGTTTAGCTGTTCCCCTCAGTTTCCAGTCTTTATGCCAAACTAAGCTAACTGCCTTGTGGCTCTAGCTTTATATTTAACAGATATGAGATCAGTATCGATTTTCTAATCTAATCTAACAGAGAAAAGACTGAGATACTCCATCCCTTACAGTTTTGTCTGTATTTGGTCTGCCTACAGTTTCCCCTCCCCCATGTTCTTAAAATTCTGTGAAATAAATTCTCTGCATTAGTGCAACAACAGTGAACTGTATCCCCACACTTGACTTCCTTTGATAAGGGACAGTGAAGCACTGGGCCTTCAGAAAGGCAGAGTGTGCTGAATTTCAGATGTTAAGTGCTTTAATGTACAAATGTAACATAGATCAGAGTATGGATGTTTCCAGTGACAGTCAATTAAAAGAGCTTCAATAGGGTCACGCTGGTGTCAAGGACATCTGCTGGAAACAGAGTAAATTGGTGCCTCGGTGGACTCAAGAGTTCACTGACTGAAGATGCACCATTTTTGGCATCTAATTATGTAAAAGTAGGTGGTAGCAATTACAAGACAAGCCACTAAAGATGATAAAAATGTACTGTACTCTAAAGATAAGAAGTATAAATGCTGAATACACATTTTAACTTATTAGTTATGGTAAGAATAACAAATATGTTTTATGAGTACAAAGTAGAAGTATTAGCTACAAGGAATTAAGAAAAAAAACAGTTGAGATAACAGTTCTATACCACAAAAAAGAAAGTCAATGTAGATTGCAAAAGAAATTTGAAATTGGGAAACATGTTAATTTTATTAGGTCAAAATGCAAAAAGGAAAAATGAAAGAGGAAAAATCAAATCCAATGTCACTTGATTTATTTTTAATTAACAGATAAAGTCTAAAAACTACAGACATAAACATAGACAATCCTTTCGGTCTGTGTGATTACTAGCACAAACTGCATGATAAGTGAAGGGTTCAGGAGATGTCAATCAAGCATGTGTGTGCACAAGAAACAGCTTTAAAGGACAGCCTGCTTACGGGCAAATCTGCAGCTGAACCATGTTTTGCAATGATTCACTTCACTGCTCTGTGAGCGACGCGTCAGTACCTCTGACTCTTACTCCTCGCGTCCTTACTAAACTTGTTTCTTAATTTCATAGGAAAACAGTGAAGACTCAACAGTCAGCTCATTTATTTGTGATTTGCCTTAACAGTGATCAATTAAATATCACTTACCTAAAAAAATTACCATTATTTAGATTATAAATACTTGTATGTACTACCTTTACCAGAACGTTAGCAAATTTATTATTAACACTAAATTTAGTTAACGTGTTTTCATTTCATTGTGCAGATTTGCGTGATGTTATTCTAAACAAAAAGTATGTTATCTTTAATGTGATTGGGGGCACTTTTTTAACAAATGTTTATTTTATGTGTGAAAAATCTCTTATCAATGAGACAACTGAGAATGGAAACATACAAAAAATACTTGATGTCTTTACTGCGCTGTTGGTTTATATTAAAATACAAATTTAGACCATTACCTAATTGCTTATTACTATTTGCGTTTTAGTGTGCATATTAGTAGCATACTGGTGTTTAATTAATCATTGTAAAGTAATTATAAAAAGCTCAATCTTAGGGTTAAGGTAATTGAGGGTTGGGGTTATTAATTTCCTTAAAAGCTTCATATCAATTAACAGTAATTTGGAGGCTGTACAGGGATAACTACTCGTTAATGGCCTAACTGTTGTAGAAAATGGGTACGCAGAAGAGTACATAAGTAGGTATTTGACTACAAAAGTGCCAAACACTATAAATATGCATGTATGTATCTTAATACACAGTATTAATGTTAAGACTTTAGAACATGATTGGATAAATTATGTAAAATGACAGTGCAAGTCATTTAAATAGAAAACAAACAGGGATATAAAAATGTATACACTAGTAATTTGATATCATTCAACTGCTATTTAACTGTCACACTGTTTTCTAGTTGAGACAGCCTGGACTTCAGTGCCACTTCAGATTTTGGATAGAATGACCAGTTTCTGCAAAAAGTGTTAGTCCTCTGAGTGTCCTTGGTTAGGGGCCAGTATTTGGGGATGGACTGCTAAGTGGCCTCCTCAGTTCTACTGCTGTATTTATAAAGATGATGCCGGTCAGTGAGTGCAGACTGTCCTCCCTCAGTCGTTTGAATCCCCTGTCTGGTGCTGTGAACACTGTCAGGATGAATGAGCCTTAGCATTTGCTCCGTTCTCTGCTCTCACTGCTGCTCATCTGTCAGCCCGTCTGCCTGTCTCCCTCACTCTCCGTTATCCTCAGCACTCCTCTTTCTACCCTCAGAAGGTGAAGATCCATACTTAACATTGTGGGGTGACAAGATGATTTCCAATCGGTTCCGAATTAACGTCATGTGAAATGTGCTGTTGAGATTAAAAAGGTGAGAAAGGGAAAGAGAAAGATGTATTTTGAGAAGCAGAGCCAGAGGCTGAGATGAGTCACCCCGCCCTCCCAAACGCACTGGGCTCAATGGGGTCTCACACAGCCTGCAGAAACACACACACACACACACACACACACACACACACTGATCAGTTCAGCCTCTCCCACACACCGCCCTTGTTCTCTTGCTCCGCACAACACTCCAACTTTTGTTCATGCACGGGTGCACACACTCGAATGCACAAGAGCTGCACTCAACCTGTCAGCTGTACAAAGTGCTATTGTGGCACTCCCCCTGCGTCGTCATTCACATTGCAACCAAATGTAATCTAATGATGCGCCACATGACCATGAAACACAAAATATTACATCTTTCCAAGTCTCTTTGATTAGCAAAAATGAGCCTCTCCCACTTATGTAGCTTTCATTTTCAGCCACATTAAACCGTGAATATCATTCTGTTAAGTCTAATCCTCAGGGAGAATTTTTGGCTGCAAGTTATGTAACACACACACACAGAGGGCAAGCACAATCATTTCTCTTTCTCTATCTCTTTTTCTGTATAAATTTGTCACAGACAGTGGCATCACATCACATGAAGTGCTGAATGTCCTCGGGAGGAAACTGCCAAGGTATGGCAATAGATGTACCGAACACCGACAGTCCTCAGGCTGGCTGGAGTTCAGCACAGAGTCACTAATGCATCCACTCATTTGAACTCTGAATGCCGTCACCATGTTGAGCTGTTCTCTGAGCCGTCCTGAGGCGTTGTACGCTCTCACAGACATTCACAGTGGAGGAAGCAGACTGGTCAGAGCCAGTGCAGCGACCCACAACGGATGCCCTTCATAAAGCTTTGCTTTGAAGCCGTTATGGTTCAGTGTGAAAAAACGTCAAAAGCACCCTCTACTTTCTGCTTTGTTTGGTAGTCGATGCATTCAAGGCCTCTCTGAGGCTGGTATGTAGTTATTATGGTCTTTTCCTTCACACCGAGGTGTGGCTGTGGCCTGCAGGGAGCACTGCTGTGTTGGAAGTTGGGATAGAGGAGAAGAAAACAAGCTCGCTCTATGCAAACCCTGGAGACACACTCTTTGCAGCCAAATATGTGTGTGTGCATACCTGGCCCTCCTGTCTGGCCCTTTGCCTTCTATCCTCCTGCTTTACTTCTTTTGTCCTTGTTTAATCTCCTTTAGTGGGTCAGAGAATATTGTGGTAGATTTTTAATCAAGCAGTCAGAGGGTCTATAGATTGCAGTAAAACCTCAGGACTTCACAAATTGCCACACTCCTCCTCTTGAACAGCAATCATTCAGTAGTTTAAGAAAAGTAATTATTGTTGGCAAGAGAGCCTATTAAATTTGTATTTCTCATGTTTATGGGGCTCTTGGAGAAAAAGTAAAAAGTTTGGATGGAGGTGCCTTGGTTTGGTGAAGCTAAAAAACACCAGCAAAGCAGTAGAATAAATGTGTTAAAAAATGTGCTGATCTGCTCCACTGCAAGCTTTAAATGTTAGCTTGCTCAGGTAACCAGCTTAGTACCTACATTGTTGACCAAGTATAATTTCCAAGAAAAAGGAGCAAATTGCCAATTGACTATGTCAATTGTCTGCAGGCTATGTCAAAAAATTTAAAAGAATATTTCATGACTTTTACATCTTCAGGTTAAAATGTCCCCACTGTGTGGAAGCTGTCTCAGGATGCTGTTTTATGAGCTAATGTTTGAAAATATTAGCCATTATGTGAGATGTGAGCAAACAGTGTATGATGAAAAAAATCATACAAAATCATTCATCATACAAGTTGCAATCAAAACTTTCAGATACTCCTCCTGTTGCACATGGGGATAATGTTATAGGGGCTCCCTTAACTGATATATAAACAATGTTACTTAGCTAATGTCACAGCTGTATAATTTACTTTTGTTAAACAGAAATGTTAGCTAAGCACCAACAAAGAGATTTTTTTAACTGCCATTGCTTATTCAGTCCAATTTACCCTAAAATACAATGGAAAACCTAAAACAACCTAAAAAACAAAAAGATGGAGATGCAGTTTTCAACCAACTCACTAAGCTAACATTAGCTTAATGACAAGCAAGCTAGTTACAGCTGATAAAGTCTACCAGTGAGATGTCATTTTAGGTGATAAAATCAATGGTTTGAAGCCTGCTTTTGTCTACATCTGAAATCAACGATTCCTTGTTTAAAAAATAACTAGGAACTTCAATTGCTAAATATGCCATATTTATCATTTTTAGCATTTTAAAACAAATCCTATGCTGTTCGAGAACTGAAAACTTGACAGGAGTAGCAATAAAGGGCTAAGGGGCTGTCAGTCGTCAGCTGACATGATTGATCATTTCAGATGAAAAAGCATCTTTCTTCCCTGTGTATCATTTTAAAATCACATCCATCTCATCTGAAAGTATGGAAAGTGAAATAGTTTAAATTGAAATGAAACCTGTCTGTACTTTTTGAGCTGTGAGAATTTGAAGTAATTGTTTCTCCTGTTTCCATTTGCTGCAATCTCAAGATCACAATCAGTGCCTTTTGGATATATCTCTGCGTGTATTTAGTAGAAAAAGACATGTTCGTCTGAGGTAAGTTTCTATCTTCCACTGATATTTGCTGCAAGACAAGGGAATAGTTTTACAGTGCAGATACTTCAGTACACAACTGTTGTTAACAACTGATGTTTTTCAATGTTGTCAGATTTAGGGAGCTGAGAATGAGCACACATCTGAATTAGTAAAGAATTAAGCTAAGGAAGATTGAAAGGTTAATCCATGTAAGCAACCTATGATTTTACTACAGTAAAACTTGTTATTATACAGTGTAAATAAAGTGGAGTCTTGTGGACTGTAGTAGTAGTAGATGATTCATGCTGAGTACAGTCAGTAGACTGTAATTGCAGAGTGCTAAATTTGTATGTTTTCCTTCTGAGTCACAGCAATGCCTCATTTACCTGATTGGGAAATGTTGAGAGACTTTTATGGCCAATCAGCTAACTATAAGCAATATGTGATAGGGCTCCAGTTTACAGAGAGCTCTTGAATGTACACCTCTTATAAATGTGGGCTGAGCTTCATGTGCACTATATTGCCCTGCATGTTGGAGGAGTGATCTACTCTCTCAGTTCTTTACTTAATGAGATAAAAAAAAGTTACTACTACATTTTTATAAATGCCAGTGCTAAGTACAGGACTCAAATAAGGAAAAATAGTAGAAAAGGTTATTAAAATATATGCAAACCAATTGAAGTACAGCAGTTTCCGATACATAACCACAAACAGCACACTGTGTTTTCAGTTTGTTATGGCATTTCTCGGCCCCCAAGTGGCTGGATAAAAATATGCAGCTTTAACACTTTTTCATGGCTGCATTTTCCAGTATTTCGACAGTTCCTTAATGATGTATTATGAGGTATGCGTACATTCTTTTGATGGATATTGACAGATAGTAATTAGCTACTGTATTGCTAATGGTAAGGAAATCAGTGAAAATAGAATAGTTTTGCTGTAGTCTGTTACAGCCTGGGTATTTGGATTTTATACTGTATTTATTGTGCTTTACATTAACTGCATTGTTATTGTATTGTTTTTCTTAAAGCTGGTTCATAAGCCAAATAAGCAGTTGTATGGCTGTAAGTAGGGACATAATCCTGTGAAGTGCAAAGTGCTGCAAAAGATAAGATTCAAGTTTATTTAACAGTGATTTTACAACACAAGAGTGTAATAATAAATGAAATGCAGTTGAAGATCCCCCATATGCCACTACTAAACCAGAAAATGATGCAAATGTTTCAATGAGTCATATTTTTTAGAAACATGGAGAAACTCCTTGTGAAGTTGAGTCAGCACCACCCACATCAGCCAGAATTTTAACACTGGTGGGAGTTATTTTTGGTCCATGTCGGGGTCTCTTAAGTGTTGATTCCCAGGAACCTAAAACTGTTTGTCTGCTCCACCTAAGTTCCACCAATGTAGGCAATGGTGTGTCTTTGCTTCCTTTTATAGAAGTCTCTTTTCCAAAGGATATCAGGGCTACCTACCTCTATCTGTGTGTATGGCTACCTTGCAAAGCTGCTGCAGCTGGCATGCATGTTTTGTCCACACAGATATTGTTACATTAAGTTTGACTTTTATAATTATGGTATATGGCAAAAAGTTTCATTTTTATCTCATCATAAATTTTATTAAATCTGTATTTAGTTTCTAGTCAAGAAGAATAAAAGGTGAAATGAAATGAAGAGCAAGGGGCTCTGTGAGCAGTCAGGTAGGCAGTGTGTATTGTGCAAATTAGGAGAAAAATAGTGGTTATTTGTAAATATGTGCTATCTACTAAACACTATACTTGAATAATTAATTGCCACACTGGCTTTGAGGCAGTAAGTTTTATGTTTTGGCTCTTCAGATCCATCAGTAGAGCATCTAAGGCCTAGAACAAATGCTGTGCATAACTACAGCATGACCCACATGAACACACTGGACTGAAATCATTCTAAAATCATCATTTTGAGCTAATCACTTCCCCTGAGCTGGATAAGTGTGTTATTGACCCATGAGTGAGTCCAAAACTCATCATTTAGATTAACTGCTCTGCTGGTTAGGAGCAGCTGTGCTGACCAGCTCTTCTGACGGTGATAGATAGCAGCCTGGGCCAAAGTTTGATGTTTGAATCCTATTCAAGGCCTCAAGGTCCTGACTCTGGAGGTAAAGTAATTAGAGCCGCTGGCCTCAGGTTCACCATGACCCAGTTCTGTCTGCATGTTGCCTGGACAGCGTTCGAGGAGAAGAGGATGACTACATAGAGGATGGACAGCTGACAAAAGAGAGGAGAAAGGATGTGTGGACCATAGAGTTTAGAAGAGTCTGAATTAATTTTATCTTGAGTCTCTAATCCCAAACTGTCTGAACTCAACTTACATGTACGAGTGATGTAAAGAGTTTTACGAACTACAAAACCAAAGTTATATTTAACAAATGACTCATCAATTCTTTTAAAAGAAATCCAGTCAGTTTTTTTGCATCACCTACTGCATTACTTTTTTCATATTGGCAACTACTGCTGCCTTACATTTATAAATGGATATATAGTTTACTCTCTTGATAATCATCTGAGAGCAGATGTCAGTGTTCAAAGCAATATTTATACATCCACCCGAAAATTCTTAAGTATGCAGACATCACACATCTAAACCAGCTTCTGTAATGGGAAAAAAGGGAACAATTCTAGGCAAAGTCAGTCAGGTGATGGGTCAAAATTATAGTTCTAATTTTTCTTTTTTATTTTTAGAGGGCAATATTTAGTAGTAGGCTACTGCAGGGAACAGCTTTAGAATTGTAACAATGTGAGTTTATAAAACCAAAAAAATAAAATTTCTTAGAGAAGAAAAATAAGTTGTTCCACAGGGATTAGTGACTGACCCACTTCTCTTCAGTC
>JAUZTA010000017.1:19785206-19798782 GCA_034780835.1 Ctenochaetus striatus | reverse complement strand
ACAGATGTGAAAGCTGCCTGCTTCTAAACGTAATCAGTGTTTGCTCTTGCAGCTGAAATTGTTTGAGTTTTGATTGCAGACACAGTAAATCATTAATGTAAAGACTTTACCAAAATGCTCTTTGTTTGTCCATGTTTGTCCAGGCTCCATTACCCCGCCGCAATGTTTCATTTATGGCTCACATCAAAATAGAATCAGCGCCGTTGGCTCCTGCCTCTGTCATATTTCTCTCAGAAAAGACAGGGGTGAGGAATCAGCACTGCACTTTAAGCAGTCCTCTCCCACGGTTTAAATATTTCACCAGCCGAGAGAGTAAATGGCATCCTGATGTGCTACACGATATTCAGCAAAAGGTCAATGCGGAATGGAAAGATTCACATCTGTGCCGTTTTTAGGACTCCTCAAGAGCAAGTGCTGCTGGGAAATCTGTCGACTGGAGTAACATCAGCCTCAGATCATTGCTCTGCTGGTCGATACAGCTTTCATTCCACTACTCCAACTCAAGATTTCTGCAATATCGACCCATCTGATGTTTTCTTAGGCTTGTGGCCCTGAGCATGCACAAAAAGTCCTGCTATTTGCCTTTTAACTTTTTAACCTGATTTCACATTTGACACTGTTGTCATTCAGCCTAGATGCCACAAAAAATCTTTACATTTTACATCTTTAGAAAACAACAAATATGTAAAATTTGTACAGTTCTCACGTGTGTAACATATTAACATTTCAACAGTTTTTAACAACATTACTTAATTTTTTTTCTACATGTAGGCAGCTCAGTTTTCTCACTGGGAGGTTAGAGGCCGCCTCAGTGGGATGCCATGTATAAGGCCAGAATTTCTACAATTTCTACAATTTCATTTAGCAGACGCTTTTGAATTTGCGAATTTGAGACCACTTCCAGGGTTCGACTGGGTTTTACTGAATGTCATGTGATTTTTCAGTTGTTTTGTGGCACCAATTCCGAGTTTTCTTGAATGTGAGGATAAGCAGTTCCCTTCTGTGTTTTTGGTGACCAGACCACAGTTTTTTAAATAGACAAGTCTCCTTGTACATTTCTGGCTACAAAACCAGGTATAGTAAGCCAAAACGTTAGTTTTTCTAACCCTAACCAAGTGGGTTTTGTGTCCAGATCTTACCAGACTGTAAAACCAGATATTTCTGGAAAAAAAAAGATCTTTTCCTCGTTCCTCATGTTGCTAGTGTTTGTGCTGACAGTCGACAACACCCAAGCTTGTCAAGCCTCACAAACGTGTTTCAGTGTATCTATCTTATCTGAGGATCCAACGATTAGAAACATACAGAAACAATGAGTCAAACAATGTCCTCACCATCTTGGTCTTTGTTTACCTGCCAAAGACATGAACTCTTTGGCTCAGACTATACAGGCAACAGTTACTTAAACCCTTGTAGCAACATTGTGGTTTTTTTTTTTACAACTATGATCGAGTTGTGTGCAAATATTGTTACACTTTCAGGAAATTATGACATTATCCCGTGCCACAATCATGCTTTGCACTTCTGCATTCTTCTGATTCCTGAAAGGCAATTGTTTGAGACATTCAAAGGATGACACGCAAGGGCAACACTCACTTCTCCTCCCTTGTGGTTTGGATTAAAACCTTTCAGCAGCCACACAATGTCTGACAGCTACTGGAAAGTGCAACCAACACTATCATAAAAGAGTGAAATAGGATGACAGAAGTGCCACAGTGTTAAAATGCTCATGTGACCTGCAACAAGTAAAGACATAAAGGCTGATTACAGTTTGTTACATCATGTGTCTTATTTTCATAATGATCTGTAAACTAAAGAAATTTCTGACATGACTTTGGGCTGTGAGTTAGTTTTTTTCATGCAGGCTTCACAAACATACACGTATAAATAAAGTCCATAAACTGCACAAATGTAATCACATCATTATGTCATCATCTGAAATTTAAAGTTAGCAGTACATATACAAATTAGTAGTACATGAATTTACTCAAAAATGCTACCACAAGCTCAGCCAGCCACATGCACACATGCACTCATAGGTACCTTATAAACAAGTTAAACTGTGAAGTAATTGTCCAAAAAACATCCTTCACAGGAGACAACTGGGTGCTTGCTGCTCATTGGAGGTCTTTAAAGCTTCTGCATTTACATAAACGATTAAACCTTTAGAGAGACTGTCAGATGACACTCATAAATTTAGTTCTAAATATGGGCGCTCATTTATCTCACAATTTGGCATCATGTTTTTGCTTCAATGTATCTTCACTGGACAAAGTTACTACCCCTCTGATATAGTCATCTAATAGTATGGTATTACAGTAGATGCTCACAACTGCCCAGGGCTGGAGCACCAATTAAATCAGCACCTTTATGGACGCTACTACAGTGAAGTCTGATGGAGTGAGAATTGGTGAGATAATCAAACAAAGTCCAATATGAACCAATTAAACAGCCAGGTTATCCTAGCACACTGGATTTGGAGATTAAAAGATACATATATTGGCAATAATTCTTCATTGCTCATAAAAAACTGTATATATATACATGAAACACAAAGGTAAATATGTTTGGTCAAAGTTGAATGAGGAATTTTGCATGGAGACAATTTGACTAATCAAAGGGTTTGTTTAAAGCCATTCAATCAACTGATTGTTCTTGCCTAAAATATCTTTTTAAGGATGGCATCATGTTCCCAGGTCTGAGCAATTACCTTAGTTAGTGAGTAAAATGATATTAATACAAACAGAAAGGATGGTCAAACCCACAAAAACAAACTCTGGGTTGTTATATAAAAAAGTTTCCCCATTTTTTGTCATTGTTACAGCACACCAAAATCATAGTCCTCGAGCATCTTTTAATGCTTGTCCTGTATGGAGCCCTTGGACGTGCTCCAGGCCAAATTCACAGAATCTTGATGCCTGTGGATTTCATCATACCTAATCAGTGTGGAGTCAGTGTTTACTAGTTAACAACCACACATTTCAGCTATTTACTTCTGTTAAAAAAAAAGGCCACTTCTCTGCTCTGAATGTATGCATGCAATCCGTCCACAACAAGCTAGAATGATACTTTGAAATTACATAACCACTTTAACTCAACTTTCATGCGGCAGCAGAATTTCAAAATAGCTCGCATTAGACATGCAGCCGTGCTGTGAGCCGAGTACCACTGTAAAATTCACTTTTTCAAAGCCTGCGAGTGTGTGTGTGTGTGTGTGTGTGTGTGTGTGTGTGTGTTCATATTTGTGCGTGCGTGTGCATGCATTTGTGTGTGTTAGAGCCAAACAGTTTCTCTGCATTAAGATTCTCATTACAGGATCAGCTCTTTCATCCTTGGGTTCAAAGCGCCGCCCTAGCCGACGGCAGTGGGCGAACAGATACATACTACCATTTGATGGAGGGAGAGGAGGGGGAGAGGAGCAGGAGATCAGAGGCAAATAGAGCCAGTGGAGGGAGAGATGGGGGGGAGGGAGGGGCTATGAGGTGAGGAGAAAGGGAGGAAACCCTGTGGAGGGTACAAGAGGGAGTGAAAGAGGGAGTTGAACAGGGGGCAGAGAAAGGTGGAACAATGGGTGAGGACTAGTTTCTGGGTTATGTAAGCACAGTGGAGGGGAAGAATGCCCGAGTCTGCTTGTATACATATGCTTCCTCACAAATTGCTAAGTCCTTGGCTGGTAAAGGAAAAACAGTGCCGTGTACCAGACACCGACCAAAGTGTGTGACTCTATTATTCACTCGGTGGTGGAAGAGTGTGTTCGCCTGCTTTGTGCATTCAGGCAGCTCTCTCTCCCTCACCAGTGGACTTTTCACCAACAACTTGGTACGATCACATTGCATATCAAGTGTTTTCATCAAATTGGTGTTATTTCCTCTCCTCCTCTTGTGTGCTGGCCTTTTCACAGGGCCAGGGATATTTTCTCTTTTTAATAGCCCACAGTTCCTGCTATAGCAAATCAATAGAGTTACATTCTGCTGGCGTAGCTATCAGCGGGAAAATGAGCAGCTCTGTGCACAGCTGCTGACATCTGCCTGAAGATGTAATGAAGTGGATGAGATTTCAGTTCTACATCAACCTGCGACATAAGTGCATGTTGAGATGAGACATGTCTTATTGGGACTCATACTGGGATGTGTGTGTAGGCCATGTGTGTGTGTGTGTACCTCATCGTCCTTCTTATTGTCCTGCTCCTTTGTGAACAGGGGATGCAGAGCGGTGACAAGGGGGCGGGGTTTGTGTCAAGAGGTGTCACCTTCCATCTTTCCATATACTGACCTTCTGAGGTGACGGGCTCAGCTTGGCTTGGTCGTATATTTGTGTAAGTGCACGTGCATGTGCATGTGCATGTGCATGTACGTGTATTCTCACTTTGTGAGCCAATGAATCATTTGCAGTTACTGCTGCTAAGATGCCTTTGAGGTACAGAGAGCAGCAAGAGAAGGTCGATTCTCTCATGATTCTGTCAACTGTAGCTTTTCAATCAAGACCCAAGGCCCAACTAGCTATCAAACACCATGTCTTACAGTAGGATGGAACCAAAGGTGACAATCTTTAAATTAACTAATTTTAAAATCAGCTTTTTGAAAATGTACTTATCTGCTTTTTTAAGCTTCTGTTCTCAGGATAGGTTAGCTTAGATTAGCATACAAACTGGAGGACAAGCAAATCAGATAGCTGAGTTCTGTGCAAAATAAAAAGCAAAGTTAAGTAGCACACTGTAATTTCTCATGAAATGTCAGAACAAGTAACTTTTTATTATAGAATTACACGTCTTTAAGAGAAAGTAAGAAATTTTATTCTCAATGTGTTCACAAGCAAGAAATGCCATGTTTTTTTTTTTTGTTTGGAAAGACCTCGGCTAGTTTTTCACCCTGCCTCTAGTCAATATGCTAAGCTAAACTCATTTTGGCTCTAGCTCTGTGCTTAGAACAAAAATATAAGATAAATATTAATATTATCTGCCAATTACAGACATTTGTGTATTTCTCCAAGTTTCAAAGAGTAAAGGTAAGATTTTCATATTCATTGCAAATTTCAACGGATGTATTATTTAAAGACAAAAAACAGATGCTTAACACTAAATTCTGGACCCTGTACGATATCCCTATGCCCCCGTCTTACTTCCACAGATATTAATTCTACTGTCATTATCTTAATGTGTCCTTCTTACATAAGGAGCCCTCATACTCATTGTCCAAATGCCTCATCCATATGGAGTTATATCTTTTAGAAATGTGCTATTTATCCCTCCAGTTGAATGTAGAAACTTGACAAATCTATGCCAAAGTGTTCCCAAGCTGTTCTGGAGGCTCATGGTGGAATTACTTTAATAAAACACTTTTATCACATTTGACAGTTATGGTCATATTGAAAAAAAAATTATACCCACTCAAAAGACAGTCACCATGTGTTTGAAATACCAAATGCCACACAGAAAAACAATGGTTGATCTGAAGAAGGGTGTGGGTGTTTTTTCTTTTCCTCATAGTCGAAGTGTTTCTTTATTTTTGCAGGTTGAGTTCTCATCAGGACCTGACCAACCTGCTGGTTTTCTGAGCAGGAAGTATTCTATTATTATAATTACTTAGGAAATCTCCTCGGCCGCAGCACCTTTGCCAGAAGGAAAGGTTGAAAATGTGCCACATTTACTTCCTTTACGTTTTGAAGACTCAAATCTAACCAAACATACTGTGACTATGCCATGCAGCCGTATATTTACTGTACAGACATACAAACGTGAGAATTTATAACGCACAATACACACCATTTAAGATGATTAACTATTGTATTTACTTCTGTGCGTGTGTGTTTCTATCTGCTGGTCTCAGCAAAGTGATTGTGTTCAATATTGATGCAATGCTCTTCACGCCTTTATGGAGTGTAAAATTAACGAGCTGTCGGCTATGGGGATGAGATTAAATGTTATGTGTGTGCGTATGTTTGTGTGTGTGTGTGTGTGTGAGTGTGCATGATTCATTGATGGTGGGCGTTGAGAGAGCTGCTGCTCTGCATGTTAAACTGACGCCACAGGCTGTGAGGGTCAGCATGCACCAAGCTCAGGAAAAGGACGCCAAAGTTGGGAGCAGAAGCTGAATTACTGTCCCTCTGGTCAAGATCGACCATAAAGCTCAAGACTCCGCCCCTTATTTCCCAGATTCCTTCTGGAGCTTCTAACTGCATTGAATGGCCTTCATTGGTGGATGGTGTTAGCTGTATTGTTGTGGAGAGTGAAAAAATAGTATTTATTCATAAAAGGTAAATTTAATAATTAATCCCATAAACACAGTTAATAAATATAATGATGTCACCTTATGGTTATGGCTTACAGTATTCCATTTGTTTCGGAATTAGTGTTACATTCAACTTTCTATTATAATAATTATTATTAATTTTAGAAGTACTAGTAGTTGTAGTAGTAGTATTACAAAATAATGGAGTGGCTTTTGCTGCTAAGTAGTTGCAGGAAACACAGCATTTAGCAACTAACTATACTAAAAGATTAAGGATTATAACTTTAAAAAACACTTAAAATGGCATCTGTATTTAGCTGCATTTCAGTGTGATTATAGTGTGTTAATTCATTGCTTATCTAGTGTTCATAAATGCTGTAAGTGTATAAGTGTTGTGCTCTACGACTGATCTAAGTACTATTTTTATGCCATTATGGTTGATAAATTACATCTAGAGAGAATCCCTTCACCCAGAGCTGTCAATGCATTCAACTACTGAAATCTTTTGAGGGAACAAAAAACACTGCAGTTTCTGTGCAGCTATATTTCTTGCAAATTGTTTAAATCAAACAAGTCTTTGCAAATATGTAATTTTTTATCCCTCTAATTTGAAGACTTAAAGGCAAACAGCACTGGAAAAAAGGACTTTAGACTCTGGAGTTAAAGCTGACTGCTGCTGTTGTTTAATGCAGGAGGTATTTTGGGGTGTAGGATGAATAAAACATCAGGGCACCTTGTTTATTTCCATCCTTCAACCGTAACTCGTTCTTTACATAATTGAATTCTAGTCCGTTCGAGGCAGTGCATCTAATTGAACCTCTACCCGTTAGCCAGGGAATGATTTGTTTCCATGCTGACTCCAGACTCTGATCCTCTGAGGGCAGCCTCTCACAGAGGAGAGCTGCGAGGATCACATTAAAGGTTGGGGTCAGTGTTTCAATCCTGTTTGTGGTAAGAAAGTAGACGTCACTTTGCCTTCTTGCCTGAGGATTTTAAGCCCCTTTGCTTGTGTCTGTCTCTGTGTGAGAAGCTGCCTTCCTACGTGGCAACTATTCAACCTAAATGATTTGCACACTAAACTGCACTTACTCCCATTCCCTCCCTCAGGTCAAAGTATCCCCCTCTGTCCCCCTCTTCCTCTCCTTCTTTCTCCACACAATGTGATTTTGTTAATGTGTGATTTATTGCCTAATCTGTCATGCTGCACATTACAGTAGAGTGCTCCCCCCCCCTACAGGCGTCAATTGTAAGAGATGTTTAGCCCATTGTGCACTGGGGTTCTTTATGCGCAGCCATGCCCTCTCCATATGGACGCCAATTGTGGCCCACAGTTAATGATCACATTCAACTCCCACTTCCGCTTTCTCACACTGAATAGCAGCGCATTTGCATTCTGCTCCAATATGTAGCCATTGGAGCGCAAGGGTTACAGGTAGTGAGTCTGTTCAATGTGGGGAAATGATAAAGATAAAAGAGATGTGAACAAACCATTACGCTGTTATGGTGTAGAAATCAAGTAACAGTTTTAAAGCTCACTGTTACTGTGTTCATTCCTTCCTCAGTTAATAGACGAAGCTTTATGGAGTGAGCTAACAAGGTCTGCAAAGGCTTGTTAGGCCAGTTCAGCAGGCTGACCCTTAATAGATATATGACTCACTTACTGGACAAACTGGCTGTGTGAAAACACAGAATACCAGACTCTTTCTCATATCCCCTTTTTGGCCATAAAAAATTTTGAGTATAAGTTGATACAAATGTACATATTTTACCAATACCTTCTATGTTTTCTAGCTGAATATCATGTTTTTCATCTTTTATACTCTACATATGAATCCTGGTTTTGCCTCTTTCTAAGTTTCAAAGCACACAAATCTTCCTTACAACTATGAAAGATTATATTTTTCAAAGGTGAGCATTTTCTGGTCACTGAAGGTTTTCTTTTCAAACAGTTAAACAGTAAAAGAAGTACTACTAAAAGACATTAGTTTAATAGTTCTAACACTGATGGCAGTTGTAGTATATAAAGTGCAGTGGAATTTGCAGGATTTAAGAGAGCTGGAGACATTTTTTTGGTTTTTGCTGATGTAAGATCTTAAAGGGTTTCAAGGGTCCAAGTGCAAGCTTTGGAAGAGATTGGTGTTAAAATATCAGCTGAAAAGTTAGAAATGAAAGCAGTTAAATGACAGTTGATATGGCTCAGGCTCCTAAAAGAGAATGTGAAAGAGAATGAAAGAGAAAATGTTAAAAATGTTAAAAATATACATAAAAAATATTTTAATAGATATAAAATATATTAAAAATCTTACTAAATTTATTTAAGCACTGATTAACATTTCATAGTTTTTATGGTGTAACGGTGTTTATTCCCACATGCTTAACTGGAACAAGGCCTAACATTCAGCTCAGTTTAGCTAGCAAGCTAACATGAACTAGCATTAGCAGAGGATAAACTGGTGAGCTGAGAAAGGGCACAGTCACTCTAAATGTTAGCCCATAATATCTATGTCACATATCTGGATTGCAGTCTGAGACTTCTGTTATTCAATCGTTTCACGCTGAACACACCCTGTTCCTCCTATGGTTTAACTGAAACCCTCTCTGAGTGAGTGAGTGTATTCCTGCTAACAAACGACAAGACCAGAATGACTCACTCAGAGTGTGTCCCTGCACATTCGCTCACGGCTCGAGAGCTCAACTGAACTGACTAATAAACGGATCCTTTCAGGAAGTGTTCAGTTGTTTGTCCCAAAAGATCTGTGCCTTTCAACATAATGTTCATGAGGGACTCCACACTAAGTGAAATGCACTATACTGTAAGTAAGGTGAACTGTGCTGCTCCATTCAGCTCTGCTCTAAGACACTAACAAGGCCCTGTCGCTCCCAATTAGCTCCACTCAGCCTCTCACTGCTCCTAATTCAATCCCTCTGCTGAGTTTAGCCCCGAGTAAACCGCTCACACACTTCACTACTTAGTGCTAACCCACTATCTGGAGGTGGGTACACACTGCTATTTCATTGTCCGCTGTGACTCGTTAAAAATGCTGTATGTGGCACCGTTAACCCACTACTGACAATAAAAGTATAATCTCTGTAGATTTGTCATAAACAAATGTAATTATACTATTTTTAGCGCCATTCTTAAAATAAAAAAGGAATCTACGACAGATCAACTTGGATTTTGAAGGTACATCATGTAAAATTAAAATGTGGATGAAACAAAACCATCTACAGAATAATACTCTGATAACTAACTGAAGGTTTTTGCTTTGAATCAGTCTGTCAGACATTAAATATAACCAAACCACATTTCAGTGATCTAACATCAACATGCTTGTGATTTTTCAGCCTGACACTCCTACCAACTCCAGCTGGCACTGAACAAGCTTTTGTTTTGTTTGCTGTATGAGAAAAGCTTCCAAACAAGTTTTGTTACGTAGAGCAATCTCTTTATTTGCTAATCCAGCAGATTTGCAGTCCATTCAACCTAATGACACACTATCGATAATTATCTTTGTATGACGCATAGTTGGCTATTCAAAAAACACCTAAGCTCACAGTCATTATGACATGATGCACCATTTTTTTTTAAAGTAGTTCAATGGTAGAGCAGCAGGTTGATTATTCATCGACAGCAATGTTTAAAGCAAACTGACCTTGAATCTGCCAAACTGACCCAATCACACCTCTGCAAAGATCTCATGACTATGACTGTGGCTTTGGCTTTGTTTCACAGCTTTTGTTTGAGGTAAGTATCAGATGGTTTCAGCTGGAAAGGTCTTAACTTTCTGTGGTTTGTGCTGCATTCATGGTGCCCACTGAAGTCCACTTTGTCAACTATATGTAATAAAGAGGCTGGTAGTCATACAAGTGTCATCTTTTCATTCATGAAGTGGACTATTTTGCATGTCTTGTGCATCATTTTACATAAATTCTTAAAATGCAGTCTGACATAAATGGTATTTTTGGCAACTCTGGTATCTCCAAAAGACATTCAGTGAATTTGAATATGTTTGTGAGGCACTTTCAAGCTTCAGATATCAGCCAGACAGCCTTTTGAAGGTGACCACAGTACTGAACCTCTCTGTTTCACTCAATGTAAGTCATTCTGAATAAGAGCATTAACCAAATGCATGAACAGTAAATGAAATGGATTGAATGCAGGGCTCATTGTCAGTGACACTACCCTGCAGCAAAAGGTCAAAGGTCGAGTGCTCACAGTAACAACCAATGAGTCCATCAACTGTCATGTATCCTGCGCAAGCGACCTTGAACAACGGCACTAACTTGCTGTGAGGTGCTCTCAGGAAAATTGCCAGCTCAATGCCTGAGATGTAAATATTGCACAGTTCATTTTTCTTCTCCACTTCCATGAGCTCACATTTCAGTTTCTCTCTGTGCTCATCCAGCCTGTGGAGGTCACACAGAGCTGCCATAAGGACTAATATGGGCCAGAGAAACAAAAAGTAAGCTGATCTCTTGTTTTGGAGGACAGAGGATGTGACGGAGGTAAAGGTTACCGTCCAAATGGAATGAATGAGAGAATCCTCACCGGTGCAACATACAGGGATCATGCATGTGTCCGTTCCTGTTTTGCAGTGACTGACAGCCGGTTTCAAGTGAACGGAGGAGAAACCAGAGACGAGGAGGTCAACAGACACTGGACTCATGGGCTCAGGTTGATTGGGTCAATGTTTCCACTCACACCTCACCTTCCCTACACCATCTCTCCACCATCCACTGTCCACACTGAAAAAAAGGCACCTGAACAAGTTGTAAGTTGTTTATATTTAAGACAGAAGTGCTTTTCTTCTAAGAAGAGAACAACTCTGCTTCTTAACTTTTTTGAAAATTTTAACCTAAGTCATCATTCCATTTAAATAAAAAACACATGAATTATATAAAATGGGCACTTTGTAGAATGCAGTGACAGCAGCAGCCCAAATCATATAAATGATAATGTTGAATACTTGGAAAATTAGCCTCTCTGTACCTGCTTTGCTATAAAATAAATTGCTCATCTAAATTAGCAGCCGCATGGTGCCAGATTTTCAAAAACCCCTTGATAGTCACACTGTGCCAGCTCTCTGGAAAAAAAAAGTCTGGTATCATCTTACTTTTTAAAGTATCATGTCAGTGTGCTTATAATGATTTTAGACCCAGTAACCTTAACACCTGTAGAGATGAAATGTGTTGAAAGGGTCATAACCAACATGCTTCAGACAGGGGTGGCTTCTTGTATGAACCTCTTGCAGTTTACATACAGGCGGGGGCAGAGAGCAGAGGATGCTGGTATTAGCGTTAGAAGATCCTGAGGCTTATGCATATGTTTTGTTTGCAGAATTCAGCTCAGTTTTCAATGTTCTCCAGTTATACCTGCTTGTAAAGTAGCTGAATGATATGCAAATGTATCCTATCATTATAGGATGGTTTATTCTTTTTCAGCTAACAGGTCTCAACAGGTTCAGGTCAACAGTTCTCTATCTATGTTCAAGCATTGTAGTACAAGGGTATGTCAAGGCTGTGTGAGCTAGCCCATTCATTTCACATTGTGCACCAATGAATGCAGAAGCAGTCAACCTAATAACCATATCATCAAATTCTCTAATGACACCATCATTCTGAGCCCGCCACATGGTCATGATTGTCCACTAATGCACCACAGTTTGTATCATTTAAGATCTGGTATGATTTTTATTACTAACAAAACCAAAGAAATAATATTTCACTCTAGAGGAGTGAGAAGCTATGACCCTGTGATCGCTGATAAAATATGCAAATAAGTGGGAAATTTAAAAAAAAAGAACTTTAAGCAAATTCAACTTTAGACTTTCTCAGGTATGCTGATTAAGAACAACATATCCTGGAGAAAACAGGTTTATTTTTGCTGCTAATCAAATGACTATCTGAGAAAAACAAGAGGGTTTTTTATGCATGTGTGTTTCTTGTAATTGTATTATAATATAATTAATCTATAATAAATTTATTGTACTATTTATTGGCATTATATTTTCCAAACTCATCTGTACAAAACAGTCCATGAGTAGACATAGTTTATTAGATTAGTTGCTTTTTCCAAAGCTGTTGGAACAGGTGTACATGGTACTAATCTGTTCAATTTTTATTTAAATTTAGATTTTGAAATGTATATTTACATTAAAGTTTAAGTTTTTACTTTGTCCATATTTTACAATTTCATAACTTTCTAATATGACAAGCTCAGTAGCTTCGGCTTCCTGTGTAAAAAACATTGCATGGTCAATTTTCTGTCACACATTGTGGTGCTATCTTGTAGAATTCAATGTATATTTAATGAGTTTGTCTGCACACAAACAGTGAGTCACATCCTGCTGTCAAAAGCATTTGATTTAGATCAGTAAGGTTCACTCCCTGTGACTATTGTTCTTAATGTCATTTTGGCAAACTCCTGCATTTTTTCAAACTAAAATTTTCAACTTATATACTCACTATATTTAAAATGTATTGGTGACCTTGTAAGTTTGTATTCTACATTTTGCATGCTTCTGATTTGGTTTCATATAAGCTATGACAGCTTTCTACCACACTTTCAAACAATTTTTTTCTTTCTTTTCCTATACTTCATGCATGTGTTTTATCTTTATATGTGTGAAATAAAAAAGGGCTTCACAGAGGTTTGTTTACCTCTTTGTGCCATTATCCCCTGATGCCCAGCTTACTGAAAGAATTCTTATAGAAACTGATAGCTGCACGCTGTGATGTTTATGAGGGATCTTTACAGGGATGCATCCACAAGGATTATGTAAATGCCGTCTTGCTCAGCAGCTGAGGATGAGGATACAGCATCCTGGGGAGGAAGTTACTTTAGCTGGGACAAAAAAGCTCAGGGCAGACATAGTAAACAAAGTAAGAAGTGACAGTAAGACACACTGAAAGACACCCACAGGTCATATCTGTCACCACTTACTGCTCTGTTTTTTTCTCTGTATCTTCTTCACCTTTTCCACTGGAAACTCTACTGTTTTGTTTGCATTGCTCGAGACCCTGAGCCCCCTTTAAAAGCTCAAACACACACTAAAAAATATTTTATTAGCGCTAATGTTCATGACTTTCACAGTCTTTAAGGAGAATCACTAATGAAGATGATTTCGCACTGGCAGAAGTTCAAAATGATACACTACTTCTGTTGTCTTTTCTTCTGCACTGTCCAAAGCTTGAAAAATAAAATGTTAGAAAGGAGAGAACAAGGCTGGTTTTCTTGGTTCATAAAAGTTAATATTTTTGGAAAAAAAATGTTTTTCTGAAGACAGTGATAGTCTGTATCTGGTATAATATTGATGGTAGTCTTTTGCAGTCTTGTACCTCACAAATCCATG
>JAUZTA010000017.1:19652923-19666411 GCA_034780835.1 Ctenochaetus striatus | reverse complement strand
AGGCAATTTGGGCTTTCCTGCTCTTGTTGTTGGGTAACAAGTTACACCTTATATCATGTTTTGTTGTCTTTTGTTTTTTCGGTCAAAAAGCTAGGTCTTAGTGCTAATCCCCCCCCCCCAAAAAAAAAGTATAACAAAACAAAAAATATTCAAGAAAAAGTTTGTCTTTTCTTTTTTTTTGTGGATGATGCAAGCACAACCATCATGGCTATTTTAATAAGATTTGCTGAGTACCTTTTGAATACCTTTTTGCATTCTATAAGTCAAACATTGCTGCCTATTCAGAGAAATTTTTCAGCAAAACATGAACATGAACATCCTTTTATGTTCAGTATTGTACAATGATGAACAACCTAAAACAAGTGAACAATTTGGTGCAGACAAACTGCTAACAGGATTTACACCACTTCAGCTATTGAAGAACAAACTCCACAAGTAAACGTACATCTGCATTAGCACAAGTAGGACACTAGACAATATGAACTCAACAGACTCATCATGAACAATTTTAGATGAATTACCATTAATAATGCATTTCCATGTAAATAGCATATCAGTGTTGTAGCCATTGACTGTATAAAATATATATTATATATTATGAGAGAACCCAAACAAGCTACGGAAAGCCCTACAGAGAGATACCCCCCAGAAGATCCTTGGGGGGGCGGGGATGAGACCTTCAGTCGGACTGACCAAAGGTTAACGACCCATGCAAACGGATGAATGTGACACGCATTTGCGGAAAGCTGTGCAAGAATCATTGGCCCTAGTGGCATACCTTACCTGGTCTACAAGCGCCGCCCAAGGCACTTGTGGTAGATCTTGAAGGTGATTTAGAGAAGGGAAAGAGTTGCTGAGGGAGTGTGGATCCCCAAAAAGGAGAACTTGAAAAACATCAATCAATTTCGGACCATCTCACTACTGAGTGTTGAAGGAAAGGTGTTTTTCAGCATCATCTCACAAAGACTGACAGAGTTTCTCCCCAAGAATAACTACATAGATCCCTCAGTGAAGAAGGGGGGAATTCTCGGAGCTCCCGGCTGCTTGGAACAAACTGGTGCAGTTATGCAGCTCATCAGAGAGGCCCATGAGAACAGAGATGACCTAGTTGTCTTGTGGTTGGACAACTTGGAGCTTGGCTCACCAAGGTCAACAAGACCAGTCTGCCTGGTAGATTTACAGCCTGGATATACCAGCATTCCATCTTGCCCTGAGTCCTTTGGCCCCTGCTGGTCTATGCAGTCCCAATGACAACAATTTAGTCCCTAGAGAGGAAGATCAGTGGCTTTCCTCAGAAGTGTCTGGGCCTTCCACGCAGTCTCACCAGTGCTGCACAGTATGGGATGAGTAACATCCTGTAGCTGCCCTTCAGCGGCCTCACTGAAGAATTCATGGTGGTACCCACCAGAGAAGCCCTACAGTACAGGGACTCCAGGGACTGCAAGGTGTCATCAGCCGGCATTGAGGTGAGGACAGGAAGGAAATGGAAGGCTGGGCAAGCAGTGGAGATGGCAGAGTCACACCTGAGACAGAAGGCACTGACAGGCCTTCCTGGGCTGGGCTGCTTCCCAAAGACTCTGGTCAGCCTGGCCCGTGGCAAGGTGCGACACCATCTACTCCAGAAAGAGGTCTAAGCAGGCGTGGAGGAAGAGTGAGTGAGCAGGGAGCATGGACTAGGTGAGCATGGACTAGGACTACTCTGCAGCGCAGGATCACCTGGGTGAACATCTTGTAGGCTGGTTTCCATCGGGTCCGTTTCCTGGTACAAGCTGTCTACGATGCCCTGCCAAGTCCAGCGAACCTCCACGTTTGGGGGAAGAGTGAGACACCCTTCTGCCTTCTTTGCTCTGGAAGAGGCTCTTAAGAGCATCTTCATCAAAGCTGGAGAGAAACCCAGAGCGCCCACAACCAACAGGCCTCCTCCACACAGCCTCTGACTGGCAGCTGCAGGTTGACCTGGGAAAGCAACTGAGGTTCCCCGAGCACGTTGCAGCAACAAGTCTCCGCCCGGACAGGATCATTACCTCCAAGGCTTCAAAACATGCGATCATGCTGGAACGTATAGTGCCCTGGGAAGAGTGTATTGAGGAAACCAATGAGAGGAAATGTGCTAAGTACCAGGAACTTGTAGAGGAGTGCAGGGAGAGAGGCTGCAGAACCTTCTACGAGCCTATAGAAGTTGGCTGTAGAGGCTTTGCAGGGCACTCACTTTGCAAAGTCCTCAGTTGTCCGTGGACTGCTACTGGGACACAAGTCAGGACTTGATCACCCCCGGCTGGGACGCCCGGGCGAGGGTGTATGATGTTGCGAGAACCGAAACTCCCAATGGCCCCAGGATATATCACTAAGGATGCATCACAGTGCATCCATGAGATGTGTCTTGCATAGGGTTTTTTATGCATAATAGTATATTATAATTTCTGAGAAGATAAGTTTTAATTGTTAAATTGTAAAATGTGAGAATCTATAATCAAATGAATATCAGCTTTTTTCATGTAGTGCAGTGAAAACTACAATATATGTCATGATGAACAGAAGCTGTTGCAGAAAAAATCTTGTGTTCGATACATATATATAGGTTTTAAATCATGTATCATGACAGTAAAGAATTATGTACTTTGGTTATGTACCTCTTTTCTCGTGGAGAGAAAGAAAGAGCATGAGTAATTTATTCTCAGTTTTTTACACATTGAACTAATTGACAATATTTTCCATTATGCTGTTGCATTTGTACACTATATGTGCTCCCTTTCATGAATTAGTATGAGGACAGAGAGGTACCTTGTTACCTTGACAGGTTTATAGTTCTGGTGAAATCTCTGCTGTGCAGGTTGTCTCTGTCTTTGTGTGACTGTTATTGTTGCTGTTGCTGTTGTTGTTTTTTTATGAGCAAGTTTTAACATTGTTGATCTGTCTTGGTCAATTATTTCTACTGTAACTGTGTAAGCCCTTGTAGAAGAGAACTCTGATCTCAATGGGACTAACCTGATAACTAAATTAAGTTGACCTTGCAACAGAAAAATATGGAACATGGCTGCCATACTGGAGATATAAGTTGACATAGGGATCTTTACACATCTTTGCAATAAAATCCCTTCACTATCATAGATTACAGTTAAAGATGTATTTATGTGTTGTGTAGAAGCCCAGGACAACATCTCAGAACCTAGATGTGTGTCCATGAAGAGCAAACACTTGGGATTCCCAATTTCATTTGCAGTACAACAAACTAGTAAACCATGTTTCAAAGCATGTAAAGGAACTATTTCTGCTGGAATTTGGAATTTGGGATTTGGAAATGTTTAAATATTTGCCCACAGCGTGAGAAGCTGTGTGTGCCTTTGCTAGCTTACAGAATGAGTCACAAGATGACTCTGACCTTGTTGGGTTAATCCACATTTGGTGTTTCAGTGTGTATCTGTGGAAGCAGAACAGTGTATGTGGGACTGAGCCAAAATAAACTACACTGTGTGAGTTCATGGTAATGAAGAACATGCCACCCAGTGCTATAGTGTGTCTTATTGTTTTAAACAGATTTTGGAAATTAACAGAATTCTGTGGCACAGAGAAAAGATATATCAAATCTTGATAAACAAACACTGCTTGTTGCACATGGAGATTTATTTTTATTTAAAATCAGTATTGCATTAATGCTTCCAGGCCATTACATTGCAATTTAGGGGACAATTCCACGTAACAAATTCCAAACAGACTTCAGTATTGCACACTATAGAAAAATAATTAGGATATTTATTTGATTATAGATTTTCATTTGTTTTGCACTGTTAATGTAGTATTTCTAATCAGTACATCCTAGTAGCAGTGGTATAAGCATGTACACTTTCAGATGTATTGAATCCAGTGTGTGCGTGCCTGTCACTGATTTGTAATGCACCTTTTGAGTCATGCTCAAATATTTTTTCCCAGTAACAGAACAGTGGAAAGTCTGCGCAATCACTGCCGGCAGAGGGCAATGATCTCAAACTGAGAGGAGTCAACGCACAAAATAAACAGGCTAGGAGCCATGTTAGGCTCACGAGAGTAAGACCGGGTAATATTTTCAGAATAAAAGCATAACAAGGAATAGTTCTTATGCCATCAGCTCTGAAATAAAAATAATCCGTAATTAACACTAAAGAGGGCGGAGCCATATGCTTAATAAGTGGACAGTTCAACATGCTAAAAGGGTTATAACAAAGTATAAAAATGGTTTTGTTACACAATAGTATGTTTGGGGTTTTGTAACCAATAGAGACCAAAACAACGATAAGTCAGAAAATTTAATTAATTGACATGTTCGTATTTGTAACCCAGTTTACAGCCAGAATAAAACTTCGACAAGTTAATGTTACACCAATATCCATATAGGATTTCCTTGAATTCGCCTACTCTGGAGATAAAGCGCTTTAATCATCCTTTTATTTTGATAGGTCTGACTGGAATTGCATCTTTGGTATTGTGGTTAGCTTTGTACGGCCATCGGACATGAGATTTGGTGGTTGGTGGGGAAGCTATTTGTTTGACTAGAAGCGGTCAGTTTGGAAGTAAAAGAAGTCTTGTGCTTGTTTACGTCTCCTTAAAAGCCTGCTACAAGCTAAGTATGACCAATGGTTCAAACCGAGGAGGCTGAAGAGGAAATTCAAAAGCTGTTGTTTACTGAAAGACGCGACTGAACCAAAAGGAGGACAACGAGTCAAGCAGTGGACCCGCTGACATTCTTCATTTAACAGTGTCGTAACCGAGGATTGTGCTTCCAGCAAGCTGACTTCAGTTGTGTTTCAGTAAAAACTGCATGCCTTACTGCCTTCTTGCAAGTCCCTTCAGATCCCCACCGAAAAAAGAAGTCCAGCATGTTGTGTGATGTATCACGGTGAGTGTTTCAGCGAAGCCCCGATGCCGTTTTCCTTTGAAGTGTCTCACCACGACAAACTTCACTTAAACTCTGTCTTATTCAAACGCGTGGCTTACAGGCAGACTTTGGTCTCGTAAACCAAGAGACACAGACGAATAGCACTTGATACAAAAACTCTATTGATCGAGGCATTCGTCTTATTCTTTGATCAAAATATTTAATTCAAACCCCAGTTTTGCAGTGGCTTCTGCCAGCAGCAGCTCTGCTCAGACAGTGCTGTAGCTGTATGTGAATGTGTATCCAGAGACTGGCCTGATTGAACAGATGTAGAAATAGAGCATCTCATATAAATGTGGATGAATTCATGTGTGCAGTATCTGTACCCGAAGAGAGATAGTTGTCTTTCTGTTGTCGTAGAGATCAAGACGTTAACTGTGGTTTTACTTACCATTTTATTCCACTTACTGTGCCCCTCTTCAGCTGCTCATACATGTCCCGATGCCACAGAACAGCGCTCTCGGACATTTAAAGCCTCGCTCGCGAGCCTGCATGATGTCCACTGAACTGTGAGGACAGATGTGTCCCACAGCTACAGCCGCGGCATCACAGCCAGTTACACTTAATGACACTGAGAAGTTGTTTTCCTAGATGTGCTCTGCCACATGCACAGTTTCGTCGTTTAAAGAGCCACAGTTATTGTCATTATATACTAATCTGTCAGTTAGTTTACTAACAGTCCATCAGTTGTATAGTTTATAAAACTGAGGAAAGCTGCATCAAAAGTACCCAGAGCCAAGGTGACAAATATCTTGTTTTGACTGACCAACAGTTCCAACCCTAAATATATGACCTTCTTAGGATTAAACCAAGTAGGCAGTATGAAGCAGCAAATGCTCACTTTAGAAAAGCAGGTAATTAAAAGTGTGTCTGGATTAATTTCTGTGGGTGGATTAATTAATTAGATGATGAATTGTTTCTGTTCCTGAAAGAGAATCATGAATGTGAGGATGGTGTAGTGATTTCATGATGAACTGACCAGGATTTCTGCAAGAAAGCAAACAGCCATTTTAATTGTTCTAATGTTTTGAATTTATTGTAGAATTTACAAAAGGATCAAATGCTAAAGAATTTCCCTTAGCTGTTTCAAAGAGTCAGTTTCTTCTGATTCAACAACTTAAGAAATGGCACAACTTAAGATGGAGTTTTGGAATATAATTGTTGCTAGTTCAATGTTGAAATCGGGTATACCAGACCATGTGTCCCCAAATATCTGCTGCTTAGTAGGCAGTCTTTGAATGGCACTTGGTAAAGATTTGCATACACACTTCTGAACAGAGGCAGCCAGACCACCTTAAGATGTTGTCCAAAGGATCAAATCTCAGTGTGTTCTAAATGCGTCTTTTGGAGCATTTGCACCTGTACAAAGAGTTGTCAACTTGTGGTCAGATCTCAAAAGACGCATGTTAGTACCAGGTGAAAACAGGGCCATAGTCATCAGCATAGAGTTTTGGAGGGCATCCTCTTTGTTGTTGTGGTGTCCCTGTTATTCTGAAGAAATGCAACCAGATGTGACTCTTTGAACTTAGGAGTAAACTACTGGCTCTGACTGATGACTCACAAAAATCAGAGCAGTATGAGCACTCAACAGAGCCTATCGGCTGCCGGTCACGCTCAATGGGCCTTTTGTGGGAGACAGAAACCAGAAGTGGAAACAGATGTCCGGGAGTTTTTATTTTGAAGGTGCATGCAATTGGGATACAGCAAGTTTGTAGCATTGGGAATTAGACAGTTCCTCACAAAATAAAATTATCTGTACTGGTGTGACACTGACACAATTATAAAAATATTAAAGTAAATACTTTTATTTAAAGACGATATAAACAGTAAAACTTAGAGTTGCCCAATATTGTGCTTTAAGTTAAAGAAGCATTAAGCATTGTAATACTTTAACAACCTCTGAAGCAAGAAAAATAATATATACAAAAGAAAGTACTTAATTCCTTTAAATTGTGATGTGAAACACACCAGAACTTCTTTTTAGATAACTTATTTAACTGAATTATATTATGGGTCTGTAATTTCCTTAAAACTAAGTAATGAATATTAGCTCTTGGTTCATGTGCTGTTTGCAGCATGGAGCCCTGGTTTTGGCTCTTGAGAGTGCTTCTCTTTGTGTTGAGAGCAGTGAGCTGTTCACATGCATGCTGTTTTAGAAATGATGGACAGAGCCATTGGGATGTCACCCATTGTGCTACTCTACCATATTTAAGTCTCGAGACTGGCAATCTGGCTGTTGCCATCTGAGGTTTTTGAAGCCGGATTTGACGCTATCTGAACAAGTTGTTGGAGTTTTAGAGGATGGAACATAGAGCATGGCTGCCAAGACTGTGACACCTTGCAGACAGAGGTGGCTGTCCTTTAAAGCGGCCATTCTTTGAGTAACAGCAGCCAGCACTGCAGCCCTAATGCTTTCACAAACCAAAGTTGTAGTAGTGCTCTAAGCTTATAGTAAAAACCTGTTTGTTTTGGTGACCTGAGAGAGAGAGAGAGAATGTGTTTATGATCGAGCACTTTGTTAGTCTAAAATTGCATCTCTGTTAATATCTTAAACTATAGTGACAAAAGTACAGCCTAACCTAAATCCATAATTTTAGAAGAAAAATAACAGACACTGTTTAAGGGAAACAACCAAAACAGTTGGCTCTGATTTGACCAAAAGAGGATAAGTATATTATGTCGAGTAAATATTGGAAACGATAGATAACTAGGTTGACATTTGGATGAATAGACAGACAAAACAGAAGAATGCTAAAGCAGAAACACAGGGAGGGATGATTTTGTGTTGGGCTTGGAGGGTGGGGGGTGTAACAGTGGTCACCTCTTCAAAACCTGTTATGATCAGTGGGTTTGGTATTTATGTCATCGTATCATAAATCAAAAGGAGTTTGAAATCCTCGCCTGTCTCTGTGCTGAGTGCATGTCCAATAATGACCTATCATGCAGCTTGCACTGTACTGAAGGGTAACAATATGTTGATGAATCTAAAAACTGTGAATATGCCTCTAAATACATTTTTGAATCTTCCCATTTTTTCAGTAAAGGATTCCATGTGACTGTGTGAGGATGGGACAGGGTGCTGTTGAAAGTGACTTCAGCCCTGGAGGCTGAGAAACCTGCTCCATTGGCTAGTCAGGATGCACATAGCTACAGTGGGTGTCAGCAAGTTCTGCTTCCTGTTTTCCCTCGCATTCTGCGGCCTCCTGCTCCTGCTCATTCCTACCCTTCAGCCACCAGCACGCCAGATAGACCTGCCTCAGCCTCGACCCCAAGTCAGACCTGCACAGGAAGGCCCAACACACCATGCCGGGATACCCGTGCTGTATGTCCATGCAGCAGAATCTGATTCTGCCACAGGGCTCAATCAGGGCCTAGCAGGACAGGGGGGATCTGTCGAGGCTGAGGAAACCGGGAATGATGATCATAGCCCCAAAAAGAGGATGGACTCCCGGATAGGGGCTCTCCCTGGAGGAAAAGGTGGTGGGGTCTCAGGTTCTAGGTCTCGTGATGTGTTAGAGTTAAAGGACATTTTTATTGCGGTGAAGACCACCAGGAAGTACCACAAGTCCAGGCTGGAGCTGCTGATCCAGACCTGGGTTTCCCAAGCTAAAGAACAGGTGAGGAGAGCTGTTATTCACTTATTCATTGGTTTGGTAGTAGTGTTTGCTACTTAATTAGCCTTTGCTCACTGTAAAATTTGACTATTCTGAATGATTGATAATGCTAACATCCAACTCTAAATACAGTAAATAAACTACTATGGTGCGGACAAGAGTAGTTTGTCGCAGTAGTAGTAGTTGACAGAAACCAGTAAACTATTTAAAATAATTTATTAATAGTGAATTTATCTAGCAAAATAAAAAAGTTAGCGGGTTTTACCTCTAATACTTTTTTCTATTTTCTGTTTTTGTCATTTGAACAGAAATGTCAAGTAAACATAAAGTTTGGCACATAAAATCAAGTAACCATGAAGTTGACATCACTGTAGGCTCAGACAAATTAAAATGGGCATTTTCACTCCAATGTTTATAGATCAATTCATTCAGCACAGTAGCTGATAAAGATGTCTAATTTTCCAGATAAGGTGTGTATCTTGAATTATGATCCATGTTGTCATAAACACTTTAATTCATTGTAATTGTAAATGCTGTTCAAAGTTGCTTTGGTTCTGTTCAGCCAGGATTTATTGTTATTTTAGTGAAGACCTCATTGGATTTGATAGTTTTACTTGTTCATGTATTAAATACATTACATTGCAATAGTTTTAAGTTATTTAAAAAGATGAATTGTTTCTTAAATTTAACTTCAGTAAAAATTCTGCAAGACTCTGTGAAGTGCAACACCAGCAGCAGTAATCATGTGCAGTGATACACCAGGTAGCATTTTAGCTAGTTGTCCAAGGCAAATATATTGTCACTGAAAGGCTACGGGCTGAGTATTTTTTACCTCTGTTCCAGGGTCACTGTTATCCATCTTAGTTTGGCATTGTCATTAGAACTGTGTGGACATGGCTTTATAAATTAAAACATCTCATGGCTTTAGTATTTGCTATAACACTACTTCATATTCATTCAGTGGACTTACTTAATTCAGTGACTTACTAAATGTAGGAAAAACTGAAAACAGTTTCCCAATTAGCAACTGCTTAAAACAGGAGGAGTAAGGGCGCCTTGTGAGTTGGAAATAATGTGAGCTACTAATGCTAATGTTGTTTATCCAGTGTAGCGTAGTTTGACAATGTTGTGATGAACTCTGTTTTTTCATCTGTATGTACTTCCTTTAACCTTCTTCTGAATCCAATGTTGGCCTAACCACGACCAGCCATCTTCTTCACTAGTATCTGGGTTCTAACCCTAACCTAACCTCAAACCAAACCAAGTCTTGGCAGGGAACTCTGTTTAAGAGGAAACAGACTTGTAAAACCAGTAACTGGTGGTACACACTAAAAGAGACACTCAGGATGGAGTCAGTGATATCTGTGAGTGTTGTATTTGTTCTTCACCATGTGTTAATTAATGTTTACACTTCTTTTTTATTGATAATGAAGCTACATTGTAGAAGTTTAAACATAGTTTTCTGCAGCTCCTAGCTAAACGACCACCCTAAACAAACAAAGAAAACAAATATATGTGGGAAGTCAGTTTCAGTCTATGGTCTGAGATGGAATGTCCATTACAGAATTTCAAAAAGTGATCAATATTCAGCCTACGTAGCATGGCCAGCCTTGACACTTAAGGATTTGAACATGCACAAGTCAAATGTGAATGAAGAGAGGCCTTTAGTCTTAAGTGGGCCTAAGTACCTCACATAAAGTTTAAAGTGTCCAACACAGAAAGCACTGTGACCAGGCCTGTATTGAGCTCTATTAAGCAATTAGTAAGTCCCACAGCCAGACAAAGAGCCCTAGTGTGGAGAGAAGGAGGTTTAACTGTAGAAGCGCTCTGCCCCACTTCACACAAAAATGTCACAGTCATGGAGGGAAGAGGTGTTCCCAGCCCACTTTGTGCTCCCAGTATTGGCAGCTGAGCTCAAATTGGCATCAAGCTCTGCTGTAAAAGAGCTCCACTGTGAATTTGTTCTGTGTTAACTGTCAACCTAAACTAACCATTTACTGTCAAATCGTGGAGGCATAACAGGCCTGTTGCTGTTTTACTTTACTGCTCATAGGTCAAGAAAGTCTGCCCTTCATGTTTACAACCGCCTGTAAAATTAAAAGCTTGTCATACTATGTATTTACGAGAGTTGGTTGAGTACTTCTTGGCCTAAGGACAAGGAGAAGAGTTCCACAGCTCCCTTTACATGTTGTTAAGCTCTTAAAATGATTATGCAGTTCTTTATTTTCATGGTAAAATTGTAAAAAATGTAAAAATCATGGTAAAAATCAAAATTAATAGTAAGCAATCCTTGAGAAAATAGACAACGTTGGCCTTTGTTCCGTCATCCGGGAACAGAGTTGCACTCTTCCAGTGACTGTCCTATTCACCTGCTGTGGGTCACTTTCATATGATTCATGCCAACTGGACTAAGTGTGTAAATAACAAGTAAAATGCTCTTAAATTATTGCCTAGTTTTGTGTCTGTTTAGTCTTAAGAGAATGTATTTGAAACATTAAGGCACTTTGCTTGTCCTCTTGCAACTGCACACGTCATCATCAACAAGAGAAAACAATGGAGCACTTGTGCCCCACCAGCAGGGCATGAATGTGTGTATGTGTGCTTGCACTGACATTTTTAACAGTCTGCCTTTGTCTGTTTCAGACCCACATATTTACTGACGGAGAAGACAAAGAGCTGCAGATGAGAACAGGTAAGAACCTGAGCAGTTGTCATAGTAAAAAAATAATAAAATATAAATGAAAATATGAAAATATTTTCACATTTGTTGTTTTGTTCTGTAGGTCCCGGCCAATCACAGCAAACATTAAAAAATTAAAAAAACAGAATGAGACTGAAAGTCCAACCCTGTGGCATGCTTAAAGTGTCCTCATAACCCTCAGTATTTGCAATCCAGCTGGTGGAGCCAGGCTGGCAGTGCTTGCACGCTTATATTGAGCACAAACTGCTGAAGTTCATGGCCACTCAGCAAAGCAAAAGCAAAAAGTTCTACCTTAGAGCAGAGAAAATCCCAGCTGGCTATTGGAAGCAGAGGCTGTTAATCCAAATCAAGAAAAGCCCTTAGATCTCCCATTGAGAGCCCATATTATGCCCCTTTTTAAGTTAATACTTTTATTTTATACTGAGCAAGAGGAAGTGTTGTGTTATATTATGATGTAGATAAAAAAAGGGGAGAAAATGTTGAACTATGGAAGGTGTTTCAGGCTGTTGAGAGGCAACTTCTCTCTGAAGAAAAAAATGGCTGCATTTTTTGTGGTCTTTGGGCTTTTTAACTTGGCAAATGTGTTACATGCAAAAATGGTTATATGATACACCAAGAGAAAGGGCAAAGGCAAAGGAAGCATAAAATGACCTCTTTAACATTAACATGTCACTGGTGACCATTCAGTCAATAAAATACACAACGACATATTAATGACTTCTGCTACTTTTGTTATCAGCGCTAATTGGATATCTGCATGAAATGTAGCAAATTTTGTCTTAAATTCTATATCAGAAAGCAATGGTGACTGTTTGAAATATGCTAGTATGCATTACAGTTGCATTATCTGATATACAGTTATTCTGTAGATTGCAGGAATATTTGCAGATGTACACGTGCCCTGAGGCAGAATTGTGACACTATTCAACTGTTTGTTGTTTGCACTGCAGTTTGTTCATAAGTCACTGGAATATGTAATCGTGTCATAAACAAAGCAGATGGGAGAAAAGTGGTGACATTTATGGTGTACAGTATCCTAAGTGCTTGTGTACTGTATGTGAACCATCTTTTACCAACATATAGATTCACATGTGTAAGAACAGTATTCTACTGTGCTGTAACCTGTTATTTCTTTGCCAGGAGCTAACATCATCAACACTAACTGCTCAGCAGCTCACACGCGACAGGCCCTGTGCTGCAAGATGTCTGTGGAGTATGACAAATTCATTGAGTCTCAGAAAAAGTGAGTGCAAATGAGCATATTAGATCAGCAGCATTGATGCATCAACAAATGCATGGTCATGTTTACATACTCTCCTAAAGATCAGGGTACTTTGCTGACTGACTGTGTGTGTTTCAGGTGGTTCTGCCATGTAGACGATGATAACTATCTGATCCTGCCCAGCCTGTTGCAGCTGCTGTCTTCCTACCACCACAGTCAGGATGTCTACCTGGGTCGGCCCAGTCTTGACCATCCTATAGAGGCAGCTGAGAGGGTCAAGAGTGATGGATCGGTTAGTCAGCTTGCCATTTATTGGAAGTTTCTGGCTCCGCTTACTGGCAAATACGGCAGTGAGCCCAATCCAGATTATAGGATGTTTTTTCAGAAATTCCAGCAATGCAAAAAAATCCTAGTTTCCTAACAGCTGGCTGATCTGTGTGGTTTTGTGTCCTGTCAGGTGTCCGTCAAGTTCTGGTTTGCCACAGGTGGAGCAGGTTTTTGTATTAGCAGAGGTCTGGCACTGAAAATGAGCCCATGGGCCAGGTAGGTCATGGACACACCCCTTGTTTCTGTATTTATTCCAATTGCTGTACTTTTGAAGCCATGGCTCACTTGTTGCTGCATTTAGTGTTAGAAAACCAACACTTTTTGCAGAGACAGGGCAGTTTGTCTGTAAGCTGAAACATACGTATAGCATGATTAGAGAAAAAAAAATCTGTGAATGTCTTCAGATAACCATCAGAGAATGTACCTGAACTTGCTCCATTATTTTTTAAGGTTAAAGTTGACAGTAATCTCAGAAGCAGTAATGTCTCCCTAGTATGCTCTCTAGTTCAAATGCAGCGTCTGTATTTAATGCATCGTGAGCTATAAGAGACATGTGTTTTCCAGACCCCTCTGTTTAATTCACCATGTATTCCATCCTGTTGATGCAAAAAAACTGACACCAAATTCTAACATATAACCAGTCCCTCCAGGAATTCGTGATGTTGCAATCGCAACAATTAACGAAAATTTAACCAATCTCCGTGAATTCTGCGCG
>JAUZTA010000017.1:19597537-19615239 GCA_034780835.1 Ctenochaetus striatus | reverse complement strand
ATTTGATTTGCTTTTACTGTAATTCTTTTCTTATGCCCTGTGAAGCACTGTGAATTGCCTTGTGTATGAATGGTGCTTTATAAATAAAATTGCCTTCCCTTGCCTTGCCTTGATGTTACAACATCAAGTTTTCACTTAATGTATGTGCTTTTTATCATACTTTAAGGAACAACTGTAAGCTGTGCACTGATGATTTGAAGGGGAAGAGACATTTAACCCTATCATGATAACAGACTTCATTATCCACACAGGCACAAAGGCCAGCCAAAAATGCATTTATTTTCACTGAATGTGATGTATTATTTCATTTTTAGTTGTTACCAGTTACTACAAAGAAGTTTTCTGTCATCTTTTTAAGAGGATATTAGGGCAGATAAGAAATAATTTGCTTTAACTTTAAAATTTGCGTATTTGTGAGACATTTTGGTGCCAAGTGCAAATGTACGGTGCACAAGGGGAGTGAAACAGTCGGAGGGTTCATTCAAATGAGGCAGGGAAAGGGGAGTTTTTAAGCATTTTTTGTTGGATTTGGTTTTTAAGCTATGATCACATTACATTCTGAGTAAACACATCTTTGCTTTGTTTTCTATTCAAGTCTATTGAAGCCTGAACAATAGTCAAATTTAAGCATAAGTTTCCTATTACACTGTAATCTCCAGTCAGGTTCAAGCAGATTGACTTTTGTTGAAATCTTAAACACAGCTGCGGTTTGTTTGGGAGAGGAGAGGTTGCAGTAGTATTATTTAATATTAGTATTATCAACTATTATTGTTTAGTATTATCACACTGCTATAGCACAGATTATAGTGTCACCCTCATAACCTGTTCATAGTTTGTGATTATGATTGACATCATGTGGTTTCCTGGGAGAGAGTGAGGGGGACTCAAACAAATATGTGACCATGCCTTTAGACTTGACCCTTAGAATAAATACCAGATTAAACAGGGCCAATGCAGGGACAGTGAGGCAGTCTTGACTGATCTATAATTACAGCACTTGTTAGTCATTTATCTGTCATGCTTATAAATTATCTTTAAAACCAGATGAAACCAGTTATATGACCTCAACATTTCTGATGATAAAGCTCATTTGAATGGTATTACCCTGGTCTCAAATACCACCATAAGGCCTCTCTGTGCTTCCCTTGCAGAGGAGCTTCTAACATTAAATAGCTTAAGATGAATACTTATTAGTTTCAGGTAGGGGTCTTCAGTGTAACTGAGAACCTCAAGTAACCAATAAAAGTTTCCCCTCAAGTATTTAGTATGTATGAGTGTAGCAGGAGGGCTGAGTCATTTGAGATATATACTGTGTACTTCTGTTCATATGAGACTCCTTAACACAAAACTGTGCTTAAATGATTACAGTTACTTATGTTAAACAAAATACCTACCCGCAGACTGCCTGCTTCTTTCTGTTGTGAATATAGAGTAAAGGGAAATGAAATGCTTACTTGGCAGTAAGAGAGTTGACAGCTGATTTCCTCTCATTGAGAGCTTCCTGGAGTTGGCCTATCTGAACGGAGGTCGACCTGATGAAACAGAGAGGAGTCAGTGGGGTTAGTGCCATGAAGTCATGGATACCGAATGTGAGAGGTGGTGTTGGTTTTTTCTTCTTTCTACATTGGTGAAAGTGGTGCCTATTTTTTTGGGCAGTTTTATATCTTCCCAAGACCGATGTGGTGGCTGTTCTTCTTAGTTATAAAACAAAGGTTATGGCCAATGACTGTTCTCAGAAACATCTTCACTCACCGGCTAGAGCGTCCCATCTCCTCCCTCTGCCTGTCTATGGTTTCCATCAGGCTTAGGAACTGAAAGAAAGGAGCAAAAACCACAGTTGTCACAATAAATTTAACCTAAATCTGTAGTACTTAAAAGCTGCAGTACTTAAAAAGTAAAAAGGCCTGAAAAGTGGCAAACACTAGACGCTGCCACAAGAGCAAAGTGACTGTGCTTTGATTTAATTCATGTGAGTTTTGATAACTGAGGCAAAAATTTACCTGGATGTTTTAATATTTCTTACCATGAACCAAGAAAACTGCTTACTATTGGAATACATTCATACGGTCCATAACAATATGACTAAACAGGTTTTAATTTATTTTAAGTGTAATAAAATCACAGGCCACATTGTGCAGTTTTCACTCTTTCTAAGTGGAAAGTAGCTCCATTCATGATACATAGGGTGGTCTGTGAATATCTAACAGGACTGAGAGTCTATAGCCATGCTGGTGTCTCTGAGATACTGTCCTTCAGACACTAATGACACTAGCATGCTGAGTTTAGCAGGTATAATGTCACTCATGGTTGACATTGTAGTTTGACAGTATTTGATCATTTCCATAAAAAAGCAAAGTTAAGGTTCTTGGGAATATTATTAGTTTACTTTAATTGCTATCAGAAAAGCTAGGCGATCAGTGGTCACTAGGACACACTGTCTGAGAATCATGAATGCAGGTACAAAATGTTTTGCCATTCAGCAGGGAGACATCCATGTTTGCTTCCACATTCAGTCTTTTATCTAGAAGTGTCTTCAGCCACATTATTTCCACTCTACATTTTCTGCTGCCAAAACTTTTCTGCAACAAAGCAACCAACCCTCTTCCTCCTGTTTACATCAGCATGCACACACCCAGTGTACTTGAACTGTCATATGATATGCATTTTTAATCTTATTTTGGACAGAGATTTTTTCTGAAAAGGTGCTAGAATGCCTTTGCAAGATGATCATCTTAAAACACTCTGCTAAACAAAAATGACATAGTGTGGATGTAGCCTGAGAGACGCAGGGTCATACTAATGTCACACTGGATGGGATGATGAATCTGACTTCATTTAGCTGCCAGATGCACCTGGAGAGAGAGATTTTTCAAGTTTGGGGTGAATGAAGATGCTACACAGAGGCCAGAACTGAAGCACACTTCTAGAAACAAAAAAGACTGCTACAATGGGGCTTTGTTTTACTCATAACCACAAAGAGTAAATAGTCACCTTTTCAAGCTGAATGACCAAACAGCCTCCAAGAGCAGTCAAGAGAGCTAAGTTCACTGATTTGAGACAGTTGGTTACAGGAAGCGAAACAGCACCCTCTGCAACTATCTGGCCAGATTCTCATTACAAGAAGTTTTCTGCCATTTTCTTCAAACAGTATTCATCCACATGTGTTTCTGACCTGCATCAGAGTTATTTCATTCTGTAGCATGAGCTTTACCTGTCGGCCTTTCTCCTCCTTCAGTGTATGAATCTCCTTGCTAAGGACCTGACTCCTGCTGCGGTTCTCTCTCAGTGTGGACTGTCTGTCCGAGTTGTGCTCTGCGGTCTGCTCTGAAAAGTTTAAATAGGAGCAAAAGAGTAAAGAATGAAGAGGAAGAAACAGAGCCCATGATATTATGATGTTATTTTTTTTATCATCGTTAAGCGAATTATTAGGTGAAAAACCACTTCCTCTGAATATAAGATGGAAATCAAGGCGAGCAAACACTGAATCCAACCACCAGCTGTCTCATTCTGTTGGACATTCTGTAGGCTGTGAGAATCATGGACAACTGACAGCCCTTGCCTTGAAATGAGCATGTTGAGCATGTCATTGAAACTGGACATCATACTAGCTTCTATTCTATAAAAGGTGACTTTCTTTTGAGAATCTATTGGATGTGATGTTTAGAAACAAAGTTAGATTTTAACATTTTGGTCAACTTGGACTAAATCATTCTGGTTTGATAAATCTTCTAAAGACCCTGGCTAAATGTAAACAGCTCACAGTGTGGCATACGTATCAGCACTCTTCTATTAATTTGCTTTTATTTTAAAATTGATGTGAGTATCTGAAACTTCAGAGTTGTGTGACATGGTTCTGAAACAAAATAGTGGTCCCACATTAAGTCTTACTGTTTATTTTATTTTCAGTGGTGCAGCAAAACTTAAATCCATCCACTTCAGTAATTGTTGGGTAGAGGAAAAAATCTCAGAGACAGATCTGACAGACCAAAACATGGACAACTGAGACCACAACTATCTGAACGGAAGAGTCACCTCTAGAGGAAGGTGAGGTTTGGGGTTTTTTCTGATTCAGATAAACCAACCCTTTAAGTGGGCAGACAGGATGCAGCTGCCTGTTTGTTCATATGTGTTCAGTGGAGGGTAAACAAAAAAATCTGACAAACATCAACTGATCTTGAAAGTAAGTTACAAACAAAAATTTTGTATTTGTTGCGGCACACACCCTTTACAATGTATTAACAAACACACACTCTCACACACATTACCAAGTGCTCTGAGGATGTCACTAGGTATGTTGTTTCCTGCCATCTCCAGCTTCATTACACCCTTGTTCTTCTGCAGAGCCTCGAGCAGAGACCTGCCACCCAGCAGACCAATGTTGTTCCACCTCAAATCTACGAACAGTGAAAAAAATCAGAGTGGGTCATCTGTTATTCAGGCATCACACACCAGAATACTGCAAGAATCTGTTGGTTATCCATGCCAGTTGTGGATTAGGTTTATACTTTTACATATCTGTTTTGCTATAAAAAAGAATTTTTTTCTAGAGAAGAACGTCAATAGTTATTCATGTGCGTCAAACCTAAACTCTCTCTCAAAACTGACCAAAACTGACTGAAATTAACATGTTAAACAAATTACATGCGACAAATGACAATCTTTCACAATGCAAATGTGAAAGCAATTTTGATGAGAACTTTAAACATCAACTTTCAGCAGACAAATTAGGAAGAAAAATCCCATCAGGGGCCACAGGCGGGGCAGCAGCCCAAACCCATTGTGGTTTTATGGAGACAAGCAAACAATTAAAAGATTCACTGTAGTTTGCCCTCTACAAAGATTAACAGATGCATTATTCAGCCTTAATTCAGCATGTCGGGGGAAAACTGCTTTTCCTGAGGACTCTGCATGGGCTAAATAAAATAAACAGAAGACAATTAATTGAGCTGTGCCTTTCTATTAATGAACATTATTTCTATTATTGGACCAGACTTTGAGAAAATTACGCAATTAAGAAAAAATGACATAAAATTTAAATGATTAATGTCACGTTTACTGCCAATTTAATCTCTTACTGAATATGAGCTAAATTGGAAGAATTTTCAATTTTATCTAATCATTGCTGACTATTTTGAAGACAGGAAGGCTTGTAGGTCCTAAATAACAAGTAAAAGTATTACATCATCATTTGAGTTTACATAGACACAGGCCATGAACTTATGATTACACATTAGCACAAGCGTATGTATGTAAAAAAATATGTAGACCAGTTTTAAAAAATGAGGGCTTCAGTTCTGAGAATTATTCATAATTTGAATTGAAATGGCACTCACACATTTTTATTAAACTGCTCAGTGCTAATAAGAGGCACAGCTAACTGTGCTCTCCTGCATGTATGATCTCCCAATACAGAAACTGACCTAGCACTGACACCTTGGTCTAAAACTTTCTAACAGGAAATAAAGAGTTTAACAGATTTATATACACCTATAAAATTAGCTTACAAAGTAAAAGGATCATATGTCATGTTTTGTTATACTTGTTCATTTCGTCATATTTTTTACTGTGTCACCTAGCTCTTCCATGGTGTTGTTGTGTTTGAGTGCCAAAGCGAGCTCAGATGCTCCATTGTGGTTGATCTGATTGTTGCGCAGGTCTAGTTGTGTCAGCACACTATTGGAGGCCAGACCCTCACAAAAGAGTGAAAAGGCTTCATCCCAAACCCCCAAGGCGTTCCATTCCAACACCAGCCTGTAAACAATATATATAAGTTTTAAGCACAATATGTTAAGGGGCAACATGTAAAAATGAAAGGCGCAGCAAATCACCAGGGTAACCCCTAACCACTGCTCAACATACTCTTTGCGTTAGCTTGTTAACTCAGTTAGCTGTGCAGCTCGTAGCTCTACTTGCTGATCGGTCTGCCTTAACCAGGAACTTCGAGCAACAAATGAGTGTTTCCGTTTATATGCAGGCAATGGAACCGGACTCTGCAGCCTTCCAATGAACAGAGCCAATCAACATTGCAAAAGGGTTTGAATTAAGAATACTACATTGATGATGATATAGATGATCACTAGAGTTTGTTTGTACATGTTAAATGTGTCACCTGTGTTCTCCTGCATGTGCAAGACAATTTTTTCCTAAGGAAGACACTAAAGATCTGTCTTATCTCTCACAGCACCTTCTGACCAGCATCTGGATAAGCCCGACCACACCAGGAGGAGAGGCAGACATCCATGAGAAGAGCCACTGGCCCAGTTTGGGTTAAAGGCTAGTTCTGGCTAACGTCCAGTTCAGGACAGTGGAATGGTCTCAGGCTGTCAAAGTCAGAGACTGCCAGAGACCTTTGTGCCCACATCTTTATAGGGGCCTGTTTCAACCACATAAATAAAAAAAAAAAGTTGTTGTACTGGACAGGCAGACTGTATTCTGAGCTTAGAAAATCCAGGATAATTTGCTTGCTTTTTCTGTCCTGTTATCCTGTTTTTATTCAGTTATATGTTCGTAGCAAAGAAAACTACAAACTTCCATTTTGATGTGCAACAATATGCTACTGAAGGTCAAATAAGATACCTTGATATCTTGATAAATTAATGAGGCAATTAAGCTTATGAGAGGTAGTACTATGAACGCCGATAGCTGGTTAGAATAACAACTTCAGCAGTTATTTCTGTAACACATTACAAAGATGTCTTTGACATAATGTCAGAACAGCTTTTGTTCATATTCGGTTGTAAATGTTTTTGAATGTTCAAAACATAAATTCTGGCCATACGCTGCACATTGCTCACTGTTCTCTATTGCAGTCGTATTACATCATAATTTATTGAAAATCTACTTTAAATTGAATGGAAGATCTTTTCTTGGAATATAAAAAAATGAGTAACAACTTCTTCGGCTGCAGTAATAAACAGATGCAGTCAAATTTTGTAAATATTTCTCTAATCAATCCAAACTGTGAACAAATCTGACAATACATGATTCTATTCGGCTTGACACTAAAATGCTAAATGGCTTACATATACCTCACGCAATTAGGCAGAGGACAGCATGTGCAACATGAAATGTAGATGAGAGTATTGGAAACAGAAATAAGTGGATATTTATATAATTTCAGTTTTATGAATTTCAAAATGTTCTTTTAATATTTTATGAAATTAAATTTAATTATACTAAAACACACTTAGATATACATGTCTGCTGTTGCAGCATCAAAAGATTTCTGAACACAAAGAGCTTCATTCTCACCTTTGCAGAGTCTTGTTACGTGCCAACAGCTTTCCCAACACTTCAGCCCCTTTGGATCTTAAATTATTTCCCTGTGAAAAAAATATTTTGCATTAACTATTAATCCACATGTCTCATGAAAAAATAAAATCATTAGTGACTGAGAGGGCACACAGTTTAATCTGACTACAAGTTACCTTCAGATCCAGGACTTTTACAGTTGTGTTGCAAAACAGTCCAGACAGCAAGACTCTGGCACCTAAGAGTTACACACAGGCATGAAAATATACACTTACATACACTCTATGAATGAAGTCAAAACATACACCAATATGATGAGTATATACACTAACAAACTGTGTGTGTATTTCAGAGCCTGCAAGATGGTCTTCTCTGTGTCATAGCTCCAAATATTAAAACACATAAATAAACGACCACATTGAGAGGCAGACTCACACATTGTTGGTTCAGTCCTTGCATTAAGTCTAATGATAATGGAAAACATAACACCAGTTTAATGCTTTAAATGTCACACTACTTGACTACAACTACACTGCAATGACAGAAATCATTTTTAATGGTCACAGCACATTAACAAATCACTGTATTAGTCAGGGTTATTTTAGGTGGATAACCATAATAATATATAAAGCAAATGTTTGCATGTTTACATTTATATGTACAGTAGGATCATGAGGATATTTGATACACAGGTTTCATATGGGCTATTGACTGAAATTGAAGATGTACACACCTTCCTCGCTCAGCATGCAGTCACTGAGCACCACCTCTGTTAACACCGTGTCTTTGTGTAAAGCTGCGGCCAGCACAGAGCAGGTCTCTGCGGACAGGCTCTGTCCGCTCAGGTCCAGTCTGGAGCCCTTCGCAGCCCTGTTCTCCTGCAGCTGAGCCACGACACTCTCCTGAGGCTTCACACCTGCTTCCTTACACAGACGAAGGTAAGTCCGCCTGAAGTCCTCCATTCTGGGTCAGCAGGCTCTCCTTCTCATCTGAGATGTGCAACACTGTCTTCACGCCTTCCTTCTTTCTCTGGGATCTGATGACTGCGGCTACAAGCTCCACTTACTTTCTAAAATGAGTTGGCTACCAGCACCAACGGAAAAAAAAATATTTCATTAAAAAATCTGAATTAAATCTTATAAGGAGACCTTGCAAGTACCCCGACCCATAAAGTTCAAAAACATAAGCAGTTGAGGATGCAAAATGATTTTAACGAAAACCAAACACGAATACAAAAAGCAGAGAATTTCCCCAACACACTCAGAATGACCTGTTCATCCGGGAACCTTCAGGAGCACGATAACACAATGAGACATTCAAACTTTAAAGGCTGATATGCCGATTATTTTACGATAGCTAACAGTTAGTTGGCGGCAAAAGCATTCCATTTAACGTTAAATGCATTCAGTGGTTGGAGTCATGTGTGCCGAAGCAGAATACGACTCCTCTTAACTTGAAGTTTAATTTAACAAGAGAAGTGGCTTTCTGATGAGCAAGCTCACCTTTCTGTCCACAAAACCTGACAGAGATGTAGCGCGTGACGTTATTATTAAAATATCTCAAGTCAAAAGCTATCAAATGGTTCACCGGTCTGAAAATGAGGAGACTGTATGACGAAGTTTTCCTTAAGAAGAATAAAGGTATTTTCAAAACAGACTCTCGCGACTGAAGAACAAATATCTCCATGGAAGTTACTGTTGTTGTTGTAGACAGCACAGCTGACAGCGAAAGGAAGCCAACGACACAGTAAGAAGGAAGTCTGTTCGGAGCAAAGCATCCTGGTTATCGTAGTTTTGAAAACGTAAGCATTTTCCGCTGTCCACTTTTCAACCTCGCCCTAGTATCGTTCTTTCTGAGTGGGGGTAAATAACAGCTGCTAAAACCGCACTTAACAAACTTTTGAAATCAACAAGTCTGTGTTCACACAAGGACAGCTGATTTAATGCTAATGATTTGGTTTCGGGGTCGTATAAAACATAATTGATAGTTATTAACTTTTTACACCAGTAGATGGCGAAACATAACGACGGCTTGCTCAGGCACGATTGGTAACTACGTAAGCAGAAGAAGAAGCGTATTGACCGAAGAAGAATAGACCAGCATGGCAGAAAATATGAGTAACGCTGCGACTCCGATAACTAGTTCTCTTTCAAAGCTGCAGTCTCTGAATGGATTGTTTGCTATATACAAAAAGCAAGGCCCGACGTCAGCTGACGCTCTAAATGCGCTTAAAGAAGCTTTACTGAAAGGTAGGAGGTCAATGACACAGCTCGAATTGCGAGATGAGTCTGCTGTAAGTTTTTGAGGCAAACAGTGAAATATTTTTATGTCACGCATTTTTCAGAAGCGGGTGTGCAGAACCCAAACCCGCGAAAGAGGAGGAAACAGAGCCTGAAGATGGGGCATGGGGGGACGCTGGACAGCGCTGCCAGTGGGGTGTTGGGTAAGCATTGTCCCAGTCACATTTGGGGCGCTGGTCCACGTGCGATTGTTGTCATTTCTGCGTTGGCTGGGTGTTGAAGAGGAGCTCCATCATTCAGTGTGCCGTCTTATTTCCAATTTCTTTAAAGTTAGGAGAAGCGTTCTCCCCCCACTGTCTTACCAGTGCAACATAATAACGAATCAGCCATTGCATGGTGTGACTATGAAAAAGACTATAGACTAAGACTAGACTAAGGAAAGCAACATTCTGTTCAGTGCATGCCTTTGCACCAGAAAAGGGGTGAAAATCAGAGTGTATACTGAGATGTGATGTTTACATCGCTGCAGATGTCAGGAGATGATAAATAGCTGAGACTACTGCAGTCACTGAACCTGAGGATGAATGCTGACTACAATTATTCCTAGAGATTAAAAAAGCGACATGTACGTGTTTTGTTTTGTTTTTTGGTGCAGTTTGACAGGGTCAACACTGTCTCTGTTTCTTTTAGTTGTTGGTGTTGGAAATGGCACAAAGATGCTCAGTACAATGTTAGCTGGTTCTAAGGTGAGTCTGAGTTTGTACAATAATCTGTTATATCAACCAAACTGGTCTGCTTAAATATTGTGTGTAATTTCTTTATGTTTCTGTTAATTATGAAACCATAAAAAATACATTTGTAAATGGTTAAGAACATATACACATGTTTGATGAAAGCTGTTAGCAACAAAGTGTTATTGTAGTGTACTGTTCTTATTGTTAAGAAAGCTATTTCTTCATTTAACTTGTGGGCAGCTACAAAAGAGTGATTTGTACTGTGTGTTATGAAAAAAAGAAAAATAATTAGAAAAGTAAACTAAATAAAAATAAAATCCTTAAAATATTTACAGAAATACATTGCTGTGGGGGAACTGGGCAAAGCAACAGATACTCTTGATGCCACTGGCAGTGTGGTTCTGGAGAAAGACTTTGGTAAATATTAAGCTACATATGACATTTCATATGATCAGTTCATCCCATTCATCAGTCTAAACTACATGTGGAAACCTATGTGTGCACTTCCTCTTCACAGTGTTGTTTTTCTATTTTTTGCCCACAGAACATGTAACCAGATTAGACCTTGAAGAGAAGCTGAAAACTTTCACTGGTGACATCATGCAGGTTCCTCCACTGTAAGTAAAGCCTCCCATCTAAAAAAAAAAGCATAGCACTTACATTTTTGTATGAGAGGAAATGCTGAGGGTTTAGTTGCAGATAATTTCCAGTCTCCATTCATACACATACAGATTCAATTCATGGTGTATAACATTCATGCTCCTCTGAGGTTACAGCAGTTATGGACCTGCCATGAGTCTTTAGTCCTGAACCAGTTTCAGGACAAACTGTAAACAGTCTGTACACAGAAATGTGTCATATTTGCAGTTCACGTTTGTCATCCTGTAGACTGCAGTGCGCACCAAATGACTTTGCACAACAGACATTGTAAAATGTAACATGCTGAAACATTCCTTTTGTTGGACACAGTTACACTCTAAGTAACAGTAACAAATCTGGTAATTCCGTATCCTGGGCCCATATTTTCCAGATTGTTAAAAGTATAAATCCTTCATATTTTTGTCTAGACATCTGGGATGGATAAACCTCTATGGACAGAGACATGAGGTCATTATTAATGTGATTAACTTTGTCATGGTATGCTATCAGAAGCTATGTATGTAATTTAGAATTGGGATAGGGTTTGCTGCTTTGTTCTAAGTTGGTGTCTTTAGACAATTTGATTGACTGTTGCACTATTTTTTTGTCACAATTATTATTAAGTCTACAGTTCTAAATCCAGAGACCGAGGTTGTGACAGCCAATCTTTTTTATGTAATTATAGTCACGTGAATTGCTGTCATTAACTTTAGGCTTTGTGCATACCAATGTAGCACTGTAGCATCTTCATAGACTGCAGTATGGGTTTGACAGGGTGTAGGACTCTGAGGTGATGCCGTATGGCTGTTACACATTATGATAGGGCTCGTTACATTTTGCCAATCCCCTCTTAAGACTTACGACAATTAGTCACTCAATCAATCAACTGTCAATCAACAGAGCAAATCTCCTAATGAATCTAATGAATCATTTTGATAACCTAATGATTTTCAAGTATCCTGTTATAAAGCATGAATGACCACAAATGTAAACATTTGCTTGTCTTCTTCGTCTTATATGACAGGAAACTGAATACATTTCAGTCTTGAACTGGATTAGACAAGGAAAAACAAAACGTTTGAAGATGTGCCCTCGGACTCTTGGAGCTTGTGAGGGACATTTTTACAATATTCTGATGTTTTTATAGCAGAGTAATAATCATTATGGATAATCAGTATTAAAATAACTATTAGTTGCAACCCAAATAATCTCACCATTGTAAATACAAAGCAAAAACAAGAAATCCTGCCTGTTAGCAGACTGATTTGAACTCATATGGGTCTATTTACTGATACGCAAATGATTCACCATGTTATGATGCTTTATGTAAACATATCTTAATTGCTTCTTAAGAGATTACATTTTTTTTTCATTAGCTAAATTAACTCTAAACTCCAAATATAAAGGGTTTTGCAAGGTAAACGGGGTTTGGTCTATCTGATGGTCATAGGATTTGTAACTGACTGAGATGAGCTGTGGATTGGTATGCAGCTGTTTTTCTGCAGTAGTGCAGTGACACTTTCAGCCTCTAGAGGTCGTCAGCAGGGCTTTAAACTTGTACATTGCACACATCCCTTGTGAAGAAGTCTTCCTGCTGGTGGCCATGGCACTTCATGTGGACAGACAGCAGTATAGATGTATTGTTCTTGTATACATAAGTGTTTTTCTCAGTGTAGCTTAACCCTTAAAAGACATGCATCTTTGGTAAATTGTGTTAAACTAGTTTTCTATCTTTTCAGCTACTCTGCACTGAAACAAGAAGGACAGCGTCTCTCTGTCCTGCTGAAGAAAGGTCACAAGGTTGAAGCCAAACCAGCCAGACAAGTCACTGTGTACAACCTGAGCCTGCAAGAGTTCAACCCCCCTCACTTCACGCTGGGTTAGCACACGTTGCTCAATACAGTATTTCTTCCTTCCTCCATGTCATACTAACCTCAAAATTTCCTCAGAAGTCAAAGCATTTTGAATACCCCTCTCTATTGTATCCATGTTCTTTCTGTTGAATGACACATTCAAACAAACAGTTAAAACTGTGTATTTCTCTGACAGATATTGAGTGTGGTGGTGGGTTTTATGTCAGAAGCCTGGTGGATGACCTGGGAAAAGGTGAGATTATTTCATTCTATTTATTTCAGTTACTTTATGACCATGTTCATAAAGAAATAAATACAGTGAACTAAGCAATCAGAAATCACGAGAATAACTAATGCCTGTCGGCAGCTCTGTCATCTTGTGCTCATGTGAAGGAGCTGATTCGGACCAAGCAGGGTCAGTTCACCCTGGAGGAGCATGCCTTACAGGAGGAGCAGTGGACGCTGGAACACATCCTGCGCTCTCTGCAGCCCTGCTCAGAGTCACCACAGGGGGCGCACTGCACACAACCTGTAGAAGCTGACAGCTTAGGGACACACTCTGTGCAGCACCCAAAGTGAAAGTGACAAGCTTGGTTTGCTGCCTGTTTCATGATTAGTCAGACTCACCTGCTTTACTTTTCCAATGAAGAGAACTTCCTGTCTAAATATTTGAAGTTCTCATGGACTTCATGGTTAGTTAAGAGAATGCAAAAAAACTGAGACAAATGTCAAACCCACTGTTTTAGTGGGCCAGTGGACCAGTGGAATTACTCCACGCTGGACTTTTAAGAATACATTCTAGTGGTTTCTGTCTTGCCTCAGTCTTGTGTACTATTTAAGTTTCAGCTGAAATTAAAAAAAAAAAAAATCAGTTTGGAAATGAAAGTCCCACTCTGCCTTCATCTCTGTCTTCTTCTGTTTCTCTCTCCTGGAGAGCTCAGTAACTACAAAGAAATTACACTTGTCAAAGCTTTAAAAAAAATCCAAGAAAAAGTGAAATAATAAACTTGGATGGACGAATGTTTGACAGTGTATACTCCAAATTTTAAGTTCTTAAGAATTCTACTGTGAAACAGACTTAATGTATATTTAACAAAAACTAAAACTACATTTCAGACTGAAGGGTTTATTATGATTTGTACTGAAACCTGTTGGTGCATTGTCTGTGTTAAACTAGTTTCTATTTGCAGTCAGCGATTCAGCAGAAACATTGATTTCATTTAAATTTAGATATTCATAATGGAATATTGATATTGACAGAAATAAAGTATGGTGCAAAGATTCTGCCAGCCATTCAGTCTCGATCAGAACTTTACCCTCATTTAGAGAATCTTGTATAAAACTCTAGCAGTTGAATCTGCTGTAGCCTTGCCCCAATCAACATATTCAAAGCAGGTGAAATGTCTTTTTTTGTGGTAACGTAAGCCGTTTGCTCTGTACAGTGCTCCCTAAGATTTTTTTAAATGTTTCTGTACTCCTTTTTTGAAAGTTGTTGTATATACTACATGTATAATTTAATTTGTTCTGCACTTACAAATTAAATAAATATACAAATGAAACTAACAGCTTATGTTCCTCGCTACATACTTACATTTCATGCCAACAACTGTGAAGAAAGTCTTTCTTTACTAGGCATCACTGATCACTTCCTGCTTATTGCCCATGGCTGATTGCCTAACACAGTTAAAAGGAAAGTGAGCGCCTTTGAATTCAATCATTAACATAAAGCAAAAAGGGTGTAAAAGGATGTGATGCAGAGTCACTGCAGCAACCTGGCAAAGGCACCCTGGCTTGCATGATGAGATTCTCTAAATAAAATAATCTTGTTAATTTTTCAAGTTTTCTTTTTCCTGTCCTTTAAACAAACAGTTTGGAATGAAAAAAAAATGAACCTTACTATCTGTTTTTTTCTGCAATCAACTACAAGAGAGGAAACAGCAGTGTATTAGTTCATACTTTGTTCTTTGTGGTTTAAGTCTGATAGATCATAGTAGATCTGCCAGATAAGGTACAGTTCGGCTCTACCTGGTTCCATGACTGCCATGGTCCATGCTGCAGGTGGTGAACTGTGTGGACTGAATGGAGGAGAGGGGGGGTGTTTGTCTTAGTGGGTACAGCAGAACATTCCTTGCAGAAGGTTAGAAATATTTTATTCTATTCTTTATTTTAAACAATATTCTGTCGCAAACTGAACCACATGATCAAGGCCTGCTAACAGTGCGTGCCATAGCTTTTCACACTGCTGTAATGAAAACACTGATTCATAAGACTGAGGCTGCATTCAGATCTCTAAACGCGTTCATGAATATATAAATCATGTTTAGAGCTATAGGCCGAGACACTGACAATCTGTATCTCTGACTCTTTGGAGTTGTTGATAGTAACATACATGGCGCCAGCTGCCGAGGAGCAGCAGCGAGGCCTTTGGCTGAGAAGTTATCAATCGTTCTCCGGACAGGAGTCTGACGCCACGGGGAGCTGGCCGGATCAATGCGCTGCAATCATTGTCTCAGTCCAAATATTAGCCGTTTGGTGATTTCTTTCATGTCTTCAAGGCTGTTCATATCCCTGTTTGCTCCCTGAGTCCACTTTATCTAAATTACAGCCGTTAGAAAGTTGGCAGTTAGCGTTGCTCGCTTTAAAGTCGCATCAGAATATCGAACTCTTGGATTGTATCAGTGCGCATGGTTATCAGGGAGAAGCGCTGCGCTTCCTCCCAGCGCCCGAGCGTGACGTGTCATCACAGCATTAATGAAGTCACCTGGTCAGAAAAGAAACCCGGTTGACCATAGCACGTGCAGGGGGGGCCCTCAGAGAGACAGAGACAGCTTTTCTGTTAGTGTTGTAACCATGAAACAGAAGTGATCGGTTATTGTTTAACACTTTGCGGAAACGTGTTTGAGGGGGATAAACATCCAGCGCGCGAGGCATGGCAGCAATTTGCATTTATAGTCATTATCGTAAGTATATTATCTCAACCGCACCGATAGCTGGATTTCACAGGAAAACTACAAACATTCAAATTATGAGTTAATCACTTGCCATTCATTGTACCGTTTGGGATGGGGATTGCAGTTGACTTCTAACATTGTTAGAGATAACACTCAACGCTGTTTGATTAGTCAAAGAGCCATTTAACTTGCGTTGGGCTGTGCGTAAAACCAGGGTCATAAACTGATGCCGTGCCATCTGGAGCAGTTACATACCAGGCGGACTGCAGCGGGCCTTTTTATTTTATTTTTTACTCAGTTTGATTACATGTAGGCAAACGAAAATAACACCAGGATTCAGTTTTTTGTTCACTGGATTTTTATCTCTGACACTGCGAGAGGGCTTTGAAAGAGCAATATGAACCCTGTCAAAATATTCAGGTTAGGATCATATCTGACACTTTTAACCTACCACTGCTCATAGGGCATGTCTGACAGGAGATGACTTTTATTTACAAATAGGAACTATGATTTAAGTGAAAACTAATCATAATGAATTCCAAACATCCATTAAGATTTTATTGATGTGTTTATTTAGTTTAAAACATCATGAAAATGAAAACCTGCACAGTGTATTCAGAAGTATTCAAATGAGTGATGCAGTGTTATGCTGTATCATATTTTTAAAACAATGTTTAGGAGGCCTATATTATACTTCAGCATTTTTATATTCAACCATGAAAGCTGTCATTAGATTTTCTGCGGAAGAAATTGATGTAAAATTTACAGCCACTCTTTATTAGCTTAACTGAATTTTAACCAGCAACAAAAATAGCAGAAGACAGATGCACACATCAATAATAGCATTATAGTAATCTATAACATTCTGAAAACAGCCAGACTTACAGTACAGTTTGTTGATTTTATTTTATTTTCATAGAAAAGCTTCTAAAAGCATATTTTTGTTTCTGGCTTTTAATTATTTTCAGAATGCAATACTGTTTTTACTGAAGAAACGGGATAAGCACCACTTCCATCATTAGGTCTACAGAATCCCAGGAGCCTGCACGAGGCTGAAACATGTTTTCAGCTGAGTGACCACACTAGTTACCAAAACCTGTCATCATATGGAGACTAATTCACATAAGACGTAGCCATTATTGGTATATGGGCATCTGTTTGGCTACAGATCAACTTTAAGTCCATCAAAAACAATGAAACTAAACCTCCCAAAATAATTTTATATTTTCTTCATCTCTTATTTTCTGTCATTCTCAATTAGTATATGGAATCTCATATTTTTTATTAATGCATGACTATAAGACGACATTTACTGAAACAATTAACGCTTTTCAAAATGAATGATTTGTTACAAAAACCCAAACTTCATAAAGTTTGGGGTTTGTGGTCTAGCGCTGTGAGAGGAAGGAGAGGAGAGCGGAGCGTCAGGTGCCCTCATTACTTTGGGTTAAAACGATTCTGTGACCACAAGTCTGCTTTCAAAGTCATCGTCGTGCCATTAGGCTGTGTCACTCAAGCCATAGATTTTTCAGTTAGTTACCAGATGATTGGCTGTAGAGAACTGATTCTCCTGAAATACTATTATCTCTCCTCTCCTGTCATCTGATCGCTGTGTGACTCGATTGGAGCTGCGAGTAAGCCAATCAGAAATAGCGGCTGGCCACCTGCAGGAAGTTTGCCGTCCACTTATCTCCTCCCTCCTCCGCCTGCAGCCAGATAACAACCCCAACAGTTGGATCAAGTACCAGCTAGTCCACCACCGCAAACTGATGGACACTAAACCCTCTAACGGTCTTCTGCGCAGCCCTGAAAGGCTCTGTCTTTAGAGTGTTTCGCGTGATTCAGCGGACTGCAGTTCTTGCTAAAACAGATGGTTCGTAGTATGTAAAGAAGTTTCTTTAAGATACTGTCTATAAAGAGGAAGGCTGCAGGGAAAGCGAGGAGGGACGCAGCCCTCCGTTCATTAGGTTCCAGCGCGCAGCGACGGCAGAGACACCATGAGCGTCCCGCTTTACGCACCGACTCCCATCCAGC
>JAUZTA010000017.1:19437899-19448548 GCA_034780835.1 Ctenochaetus striatus | reverse complement strand
TGTACAGACAGATACAATTTTGCTACATCAACAAGACATCATACTTGTACACAGTAAATTTTTGCAAGTGTAAATGCCCATGCTTCATTTTGATTTTGATTGATTTAGTTCACATAGGTGTTATTTTTATCCATTCCGTTTGTACAAATATTTTTGAATCCAAAATAAGTATTTATTCTGGCTTATTTATTAAGGAATCAGCTGATTTAAGATACAAGTGCTATAATTAAATTCATTTATCTATTATCAATTAGATTTTCACAAAATGTAATAACTTACCTGTGTATTTGCAAGGCGAGCCTTGCTGTGGGGGTCAAGGTAGTGGCGGTGTAGGTGGATGTCTTTCCCTGTGGGAGTACGACTTCTATCCACCTGCTCCTGCTTCAGCTGGGCCAATGTCAATGTCCTTATTGGGTCCACAAAGCTTTTCTTATCCACATCTCTAACATAGACAAGTCAGACATTAAATAAGTCATTATATTCCATATTGTTTTAAATATATATCCACAGACTACCTTGTAAAGAAGCTGATTTACTCTAGTTTATTCATGCTGTTCTTGCCTGTCTTTTACGAGGTCAGATCTCACATAATGGAGCTCTCAACAAAAAGTCTACATATTTCAAAACAGACCGTTAAAACTGAGAGAACCATAAATCTTGATCCTAATATCATATTCGACCATTAAAACTTTGAAGTAAAACATACATTTGAAGAAATTGGTCCTTTAGTCATTTTTGGTTGGTGTAAGATTGTTGGTACATTCTCAGTTGAAACATATAAAGCATGTAAGAGAATTATGCACTGATCTTTTTACTCACTCTTTATGAATGTCCAGGCTGGCCTTTGAAAGTGGAGGACTGGTGTGTGTGTTGATCTTGACAGGGGGTCGGTGAGCATCAGCACTAGCTGGCCGAACAGGAACATGACTCAGCAAACTGAGACCATCACCAGTACTACCTGCAGGCTGGTGCAGCCATGGACTGGCTGTGTTCTGTGCACATGACACACACACAGAGATACAACATAAATAAAATAATAAACCAAAATGTAACTCAACACTGAAACAGTAGTCATTAATGTCATAGTGCTAAAAAAGTAAAGCGTTTTAGGTCTGTCACCATAAACTTGCATGGCCATTTAAAAACTCTACACTGGACATTTATTTAGTAGGTCACCGCTAAAATCCCTAGCATCTGAGAGCAAAAACCACTTTGTTTCCTCAAACTTAGGAAAAAAAGAAACAAAAAAGGCATATTAATACCCACAGCTTACAGCTTAAACTTTGGGACCTTCCTAGTCTTTATACATCATCAAAAGAGATGTGTGGAGATATGGAGAAACTCAAACATACATTTAGTCAACATAGAGAGACAAATGAGATGTGCATGGAGATGCACTCAGACAGCCCTGCCAAGAAGCTCAGATAAGAATACACAGACAGGGGATGTGACATCATTCTCTGTCTTTCACCATGAACACTTAGTTCTGACTGGTATAAGAGGGATAATCCATTACAGCCTGTATACACATAAAATGACATAACATAGAGGCTTAAAATCCCAAATCTTGTTGCGTATTATCCCTTACACAGCCTATACAAGAAAGACACAAAGGTGACACTATTTCCTAGACAATGAAAGGACAGACCTAGCAAGTGTACAGGCCTGTTTAAAATGATCTATTTCAACCATTCTCTTTTAAGATAAAACTGCAGTGATGATGTCATGTAAGGATAAATCTTGAAAGCCTTCCATACTCAATAATTTAGTCACTGGGACACTATGGTAGCAGCCACAGTGACTTTACTGAAAAGGACATTTTCAAGAACAAAGCTGGGAACCCTATACTCATGTAAGTCAATCTACTTAAAAATGTTGTTCCCAGTTGTTGCTTTTAATATCTTAATATTTTTCCATTTATCAAATCCAGTTCTTATCCAATCTTGGTTTTGATTACACTGTTTTTCTATATAAAAGAAGAAGAAATATATTGACACCAAAATTTCCCTTTTTATTTTTGGCATATACTTGAACTGTGACAACAGTAAGCTGTATTAACCAGCAGTGTCAGAATGGTTTCCTTTCTCCTTAATTATGAAAAAAATTACAAACAAATTACAAATAATTACAAGAATTGCAAACTAAACACATTACTAAACAAAAAACAAAAAGTGTAACAAAACAAATGCTTGAAAAATGAAAATACTTCATAGTCAGTTACGCACTTTGCATATCTAAATGAGGGTGACTTAACAATAGCAATCTTGTAACAGCTTGCAAGCAATCTTCCACTTATGCTTTGCTCATTTTAACCTTCATAGCTTAGGTGAAAGACTTTCCTGTGCTAAAGGGTCTCTGTGGATGCACCAGAGGTGGATGGGTGCTGTCTGAACTTGTGACAAAAAAAATCTCAAAAAAATTGCACACATCATTCAATTAATTTCAATATTAAAGACAATTGTAGTCTTGTCTGTATCTTATATCCTGACAGTGCTACTTTCACCAACTGTTGTAATTGGGGAATTGGGGAATACATCGAACACAATTCTTTTCTTTGTGTTCACAGACTCAGATGTTGATTCAGTGTTAATGGACAAACTCTAGACAATTTCATTGAGTGAATGTCATCCCAAAGTGTTCTCATTACCAGCAAACTGCAATAACTTAGCACAAAAGTTGCTCCCTTTAGGAGGGTCAGTATTTGGGATTGCCATCTAACCCAATACACAATACTCAGCAAGGTTGCATGGGTTAAGCCAAATAGTTTTTACATCCAGTAAGATTTGTCTATTACACTAATGAAAGTATGAGTAAATCATTTTTTTTCCAAAATCTTTCATCATTGCTCATTTACCTCTTCACCCTAGCAAACCTCTTCTGAATCCACCATCTGCTGTTCACCTTGTTCACAAACAGTTTACTAACTATCAAGCAAAGACTCACAATCACATGTGCATACACAATTCGTTCACAGCACACAGAAATACAGGCCACTATACATATACACCTACCCTCCTAAGAGAGGCCTCGGAATTCACGGTAACAGGATTTTCAGGGTGGACCCACTTAGCTGTGGGGGGCAGGTTGAGTCCTTGAGAGTAGGAGGTTTGTGTTCCATTGGGGTACTGCCAGAGGATGGGATATAGGCCCAGCCCTGGTGCCCCGCTGTGAGCCTGGGCTAGCAGAGGAGGTGGAGGTGGGCCTTGACCCTGAAAGCAAAAAAATCGTAAGTATATTCTATTAGGAAAATGATGTAAATAATCTCCAGCTTTAAACTGACCTATCTTCAATGGATACATTTGGAGAAGAAACAAAATTTTTCACTCAACCCTATCTGTCCCCCCCACAAACTCAACCACAGGAGATGGATTTTACACTAGTGTTCTTTGTAGTGTGGCTTTAAACTGTGTCTATGTATCTGAACTCTGACCTGTAAAAACGGCTGCTGGTGCGTAGCTGCTGGGTGTGGAAGGGTGAGGTGGCCCAATCCGCCTGGAGAGTCAAGCCGAGGGTGGCCCCCAAGAAGAGATGCTGAGGGTGGAGGCATTGCTGGAAGCACCCCAGGGGGTAAAAGGTGAGGGTGAGGAAGGGCAGAAGTGTGAGGGGGGGCGAGGAGGTGGGAGGCAGCATGGGGATGAGATGCAGGGGTAAGGCAGGGAGAGTGAGGGGAGGGAGAATGGAGGGTATGTAGGTGGGGATGGAGATAGGCTGCCACATGGTTGGAGGACACAGTAGCAGAGGCAGAGTTCTCGGAGTCTGAGCGGACCAGTGCTGGGTCCCTGTAAACAGTGAAGGTCTCGTTCTTATCAATGATCAGAGGGCTCTTAGTGCTGCTGCTGCTGCTTGTGCTGACACCACCTGACTCTGACCGTGCAGGCACTGGCTTGAAACCTGATCGCAGAGGTTCTGCTATTTCTACTTTAGTGGACAAACGGCCTGCTGGCGGTGGGGAGGTATCAGAGAACCTCTGCAATTTATGTTTGGAGACTTCTGGTGAGGTGTTGGGCTTAGGTTTGGAAATATCTAACAAGCCAGGGTAGGGTTTAGCCTTGATAGGGTCCACTTGGTTTGTGTTGGGGTAGGGCTGGCATTGAGAGTTATTGGGGTGTTGGAGTTTGGATTTGGCTAAGTCAGGAGAAAGAGTTGTGTTCATCTTGTGAGGGGGTGGTTGTTGCTGTGGATGTTTTCTTGTCTCCTCAGACAGGGAAGGGCTCTTGATGCCAGGAAGGATAGATGTATAGTGTTGATGTTGTTGTGCGTGTTGCTGCTGCTGCTGCTGATGATGATGATGATGAAGAAGATGTTGAGGAAGGACAGTTTTCTCCTTCTCGATCTGCACCACATTTTCAGCCATTGTTGTGACAGGCCTGGCAAAAAAGAGAAAGATTTCATTTCTGCAGACAAAATGCAACATACTTTTTATTTGTATACATTTAGAAAAGATTATATCATTTAACCTCTGTCACTGCATCTTTTGACCAGAGAAGAAAATTGCCCTCTTTCTTCAAGTTAAGCGTTTAATTTTGCATTTTATTTCAATGTTGTCTACAGCTTTAACAATTCTTATTTTTTCTGATGACGTTTTAGGGACATAGAGATATAAAAGTCAGTCTATTACCACATAGACAGAGATTGTTAGGCAACAAAGGCATGATGGGGGGTCATTATTTCTCTGTCAATGATCTGGTAAGAGAGGCAGTAACAGTGTTAAACCACTGTCTGCTTAAAAAGTGGAGTCAGCCTGCCAGAACAGAGTTATAACAACTGGCAACATTTAAGTGTAAGCCCTACAAGCAACAGATATCAAAACATTCAGCTGCAGGTAGCAGCTTACTCAAAAAAAGAAAGAAAAAAAAGAGCTAAAAGCTCTTTAACCATTGAGATCAAATATCATAAAATATCATAAAACTTTCTAACGACTACACCTGCAAGACAGAGTTCTTAATGGGTTTGAGGGTTTCACAAGACCCAAAACAAGAATATATCCAGAACCCGTAGAGGTTCAGATTCCCTCTCTCTTTTTCTTGGTATTCTGGAGGTGCACTGTTCTATCACTGAGGGTGCTGTGTCTGCTTAGCATTGTGAGTAATAACTTAGCGTATCTAAGAGGATACAGCCTTAATCAGACATCATGACTTCAGAGCTGTGAGCAGGTTGTGATTTGCAGCCCGTAGCACAACAGAAAACCTGGGTGTCTTTTATTTACTTGATTAAGGAGAAGGGATTACATACATAGAGGCCAGGCATGGGGGAGAATTCTGTTTGGGCAACATTTAGTAGGAAAATATTTGTTTTCACAACTTAAAAATTAACATTAAATTTTAATCAGCAATTATCTGTAAAATCAGTGGCTATCTGGTGTGTGTTCCCAGCTTGATTCAGGTCTTGCTTTTCCCAGGTTCTGCATGGATCCTGGTTCCATATTTTTAATAAAAGAGGATATTTTGCAAGTCTTCTTGGGTCCTGGCACAAATTCTTTGACCCAAGAAAACCATAACATATTCAGACATACAAAAGCAACATGTGATGCAATATGCAGGACATAAACTTTAAGAAATATATTTTAAGACAATATTAAACCTTTGGTTCTCACCTAATAACCTCAGAGGGGGCAAACTCTATCTTGTTGCCGGAGCTTCTAGCTGCTGTCGTACTACCTCCCACAATACCCTGCTGTTGCTGCAGCAGAGGAGGTTCGATTTCTGTCCTGCGGCCTCCTTCTGATGGAGAGGGAGATGGAGGGACAGGAGGTGAAGAGACAGGAGATGGGTTAAGGGGAAGGTAAGGTGAGAGGGATGTGGACTCAGCCTTCTGGGAGGCCAGAAGTGCTGACACTGCCTCTGAGCTCTCCTGATGCACTGTTGCCTGGGCATCATCTGTGATATCGATCACACTGCTGCTATGAAGGTGGGAAAATGATGGCGTCTGGGATCGAGGTGAAGCTACAAAAAAAAAAAAATTATACACTTAGAATATGAAATGTATTTATAAGTATTATTATATTTATTATAGCTGACATGCATTAGCAGACTGTACCTTTTACAGTATTCTTGCTGTTCTCAATGATGTTGCCCTGAACAGTGTCAGAATTTAGAGGTGTCTGTTGCCGTGGAGACTGGGTGATCTGTGTTACTGCCACCAATTCCTCCTCTTCCTTTGTTATCATTTTTCCCATTTCCTTAACAGCACCTTTCTTGCTGTCTTCTGCTGCCTGAAGCTCCACCCACGGGGACAGGCGACCAATGAGTGAAGAAGAATCACTGATTTTGGTGCCCTGCATCAGCTGCTTCTCTTCTTCCTCCTTTTTGGAGACCCCAATCTGTTTTACATCGCTGCTACGAGTCTTAAGCTCATTCTCAGAGTTTGGCTCTGAGGAGGAGGAAGAGGAGGAGGAGGAGGATGACGAAGACGATGAGGAGGAGGAGGAGCATGAGGAGTGGGCTGTCCTCTTGTGTGGGTTTTCGGAGTCACTGCTCTCTGACAAATCAGAGGTCATATCAGTCTTCAGCCTCTTTAGACCTGCCTTCTTCTCATCTTCTTCATTCTTCCTGCGTTTGTTTACCACCTGTTTGGCCTTTGACTTGGAGTCTGCACAAAAGAAAAAACAAGCTAAGAAGTCATTTTTGATACTAAAATACAGATTTGATTACCTTTATTCACCAGTAAAAAAATAACAAATGATAGCACATGTTACAGCGGGTGACAAATATTCAAAATTTTAAAATTCTTTTAAATAACAAATATATTTAATGTTGCTATTCATATAAAATTTAGAAAACACAAATCTTTCAACTTAATAAAACTTCATAGATTGAGAACATGTGACAAGACACACTCTTGTGTGTGGACTGTATTCACACATCAGGATGTCTGCCATATCCTAGTGGTAGGTGAGCTGCATAATATATTTTTTGATGTTTTTGTTTCTTGTAATTATCATCATAAACAGTCTAATAATGCCAACGCATTAGCTAATGTGTGCTGCTACTCTCTGTTTTCCAACAAGATTTTTTTTACTCTCTGGACCCCCTGTCATCTCATCATTTGATTCCAAGAGTGTTTTTCCAATTACTATGTTTAACCATTTAAGTTGATTTAAATGGTGCCCACTGAGACATACTGCTGGGAGCATTAAAGAACCTTTACACCTAGGACAGCAAGAGCTAACCGGAGACTTATGACTTCTCAACATGGAACTACTGTTAAGCGTGGCATTAAAACATATATAAAAAGGAAGATTAAAAACCCAGGTTGATAATTAAAAACAACATAGTACTATTCAGGCTGATCTTTTCATAAGCATGAGCACAACCTACTCAAACATTTTTTTTATTTTCTTAAGTAAATTGTTTTGTGTCATTTTTTGGAATCTCAATGAATGTATAAAAGAAGCTAATACTTTAATATTTTTTAAGACTAATAACTCAGTCATTCAAAAAAAACAAGTTGCCTTAAAGAGCATATGAAATGCTTTTTAAGACAAGCAAATGTTTAATGCTGACTGTCCTCACCTCTCCCAGTGGTCTCTTCTCTCCTGTCTTTGTCCTCCTCTGGAACACTGCTATCTGATCCTTTCCTCCTTGATGAGCGCGAGTTGCGCTGCTCTCTCTGCTCCCGTCCACTTCCACCAGGTGAGTTGTGCGACTGGCTGGCTGGCTGCTGGCTTTGCTGAGACTGGTTCTGCTGCTGCTGAGAGGCCAGCATACTCTGCGAACTTTTTGTATTGGGACCTGATGAAGTCATGATGGGGCGGGGGCTGTTGGCTTGGGCTCGTGTGTAATGACTCTGTAAGAATGAACAAACGCATATGTTAACTCAAACAGCACACCCAAAACCTGTGAATTACAAACATTACTATGAATGTATATATTCTGTTATGAGTGTATTAAGTACATCTCTAAAGTTTAAAGCAGTCTAGATCTGCAATACATCCTTTTTTTGCAACTCTTACAGTTAATGTGGTGATCGTGGGATTTAAACTATATTTAGTTGTCAGTTTATTTGCTTAGCCTGGCCAAAAACAACATAGTCCAATGAATTGGTTTCACTGAGACCTAAGTAGCAGGTATTTTTTTAGCTGTAGGGACATTTTTTGAGGATTTAGTTTGTCCTGCTGCTGACTTGTATTGCATTGTCGAAGTCTTGAGTTGATGTCACAAACTTAGCAACTAGTGCCATAATGAAAGGCATAAGTAATGCAAGAAACACTGTACCAACCACGTCCCTCATCTTAGCTTGAAAGCTAGCTTTAAAGAAGACATATATATTTAATTTTAAAATTTAAAATATGAGAGTCAACATTCATTGGAACATTTAGAGCCCTTAGAACTTAAAATTTAAATAAAATACTGTCACATTGTAATTTACTAAAATGTCTTCACCACTTTTCTTTTAACTGTTGTTCATGAACAGTGACATCAATAAAAAGAAAGAAGTTTTAACACCAAAATTAGCAAATCTATATATAACAGAGGAAATTTTGATATTGGATAAAAGCTCACATGAACCAAGCCACTTCACATTCAATTCAAATGCACATTCAATAAATAAACACATTCAATTAATCACAAAAAGTCACATTCAATTAATAAACACGCTAGCAGGCAAACAAATAAAACTAATTTCTGACGCTGTGACATCATAATCAGTTATAAGAGCTATTTCTTTTCCATTTTAAGGCACCTCAGATTAAATTTAAGTAGATTTGACATATGAAATACTTTTCAGTATAACTCAATACAATTCACACAACACAAACTATAGCCTCTATAGCCTCTATAATGCATCTAATGTTAAATATCTCTATAAAAACACTTGATATATATACTGCCCTTATAAACTGGAGTGTTCATTGGGATATGTGAGTATTTTATTTCGCTGTTCTACAATAATTGGACTGGTAATAACATACACACTTCAATGTCATGAATTTTAATGCCACACAATAATTTACAAGAAGCAAGTGTTCACATGTGTTCAGTCTTCCAGCAACTATATCTCTATCCCAGAATAAGTGATTTGGAAAGCCGTATTTTTTTGTCTTTCCCTCTTTAAGACCATTATACTAAGCTTCACTTTAACATATTAAAATTTCATTTTCTTCAATCACTTATTAAGGTAGGAGCCAGCTATCAGGAGACTGGGTAAAAAAAATAATAAACTGTAAATGCTGAGCATTTTTTTTTATTAAACAGTGGTAGAAAAATTTTGTTGGATGCATAAAATGACAGAAAAAGTAAAAACACAAACTTATACTGCCAGCGCATATTTTGCATACAGCAGAGTGAAAAAGTCTTAGAACAGTAGTATGTTTCACATTGCCTCTCTCCTGCAGATTGAATTGTGAGCCATTTTTTTCATCCTTTGCTTTTTAGCTTTAAAAAGAGCAAGTTTTTTTGATGGTCAATGGTGAGTGGGATTTTACTGACTGCTAAAGTAACTCATCTGATCTCGAACCAAAGGATGTCAGTCACAGGGAAGATGCAGCAGTGTTTGCTGACTTTTGTGGTTAATAATTTGAGACTGGCAAAGTTTTTCTTCAACAAATGTCAAATATAAAGACATCTGTTGTGTCAACTGCACTGAGACAACGCAACAAAAAATGCACGACTGTCTAAACGCTCTGTGTGACTTTGTGAGAGCAGCAAGGTACTTCTACTTGTATTTTCTAGATTCAGTCTATTTCATCTCAAGAGTTCCTTTGGCATATTATACTGTATATAAACAAAGTACTTCAGTTCCAGGATTGTTTATTTTTCAACTGTGCTACAGATAACATGTAGGTGCAATAATATACATTGATTCAAACCACCAAGAAGACATTTTATAGAAAGATTTGACTTGAAAGGGGTGTTTTTTTGGGTAACATTTTCTCATGGTAACATACATGAATGTATTATTAGTGGGGTAGCACCAGTGGGAATCACATCCAAACCACAGAGCTATACTTTATCCATGTAGCTAGACATGACTTAAAGTTTTACAACAAACAATTTAACCAGTCCCTCTTACTTATTCTTTTTTGCTGTTTCTGTTGTGTGAAGTTGGATAAGTTGGATAAGTTGGATGTCTGAAGCTTGAATAAACACTAATTTGTAGTAAAAAACTGTCAGTAATGCAGGGTTTAATGCTGATGCTCCACAGGTAAGGCCTCTTTCTAACTTACCATAGAGGACAATGTATGCAGAGATATTATGAAACACCGACAGCCCTTGGCTGATAGGACCATATACCACTCTGTTTAATTGCTGTCCTCTGTGACTGACCCTGTCTGGGACATGGCCATCAGTTTCAAACATACATTTTGTACGCCACCATGTAAGGTGAACTGTTAAATGAGATAAACTATGACTTTAGATAATGTCCAGAATAAAATTACGGGATAGTAAATAGTCCCTTGTGAGCATTTGGCCAAAACATTTAAATATCAAGGGAGAGTTGAATATAAGATAATCTAGAAAATTGTGGTTGTTTCTTTATTAGATCAGTGCAGTCTTAGTAATTTGTGAAAGGCAAAGCAGCACACTCTCTCTCAGAGACAGCAGCCCCTAGATGGCATTGCAGGCATGATGTCTGGCCTCTCTTCATATTTCATACTGAAATTTTATTATTAGGCTGTGGCAGACATTTATAAGTGTGCATTTATACAC
>JAUZTA010000017.1:19255010-19267753 GCA_034780835.1 Ctenochaetus striatus | reverse complement strand
TCACATTTATTTCTGTGTGTGGGCTTCAAATTTTGATGCATTTCAGTGTTTTATTTTTGGAAACATTTTCAAAGAGTTATAGAATTTGACAAATAAGCAAATTATAGTGGCACTAATTTGATTGCTTTTATCTACATCTGTCACTTTTGTCAGTTGTCTTTGGATTTTTGGTTATGTGGTAAATTGTTTATGTTCATACTTCACAAATTATAATTATTATAAGAGGAAAGCATTTTGTTATTTATCTTAAAAAATAGTTGTTAAAGACATTAAATACAAAGCATCAGACAATTACCATCAGTTTAATTCTTGGAGAAAAATAACTGTAGTAAAGCAATATCCTAAAATAGCAACAATCAGATAACGGTAATTCTCTCCTGTCATGTTATTTCAGTGCCCTCCTTCTTAGAGTCCTTTGATGGTCAGCCGCAGTAGGGGAAATAGCCACCTACACTAAATTACTAAGAAAAACAGAAACTTCCCACGGCCGGAGGAGAAGAAGAGAAGAAAGAGAATCTGCTGGCCAAACAGGCAGCCATGTCCCACAGGGTCAGCCTCACCGCTCTGTGTGTGTGTGTGTGAGTATGTGTTGGTGGGTGTCCTGGCAGTGCAAGTTGACGAGGGGAATCTGAGTGTGTGGGTGGAAAGTGACAGGCCCACAGAATACATAAAGGTAAAGAGACAGTGGGATTAAATGAAAAGGGTGAAGAGAGAGCAGAGCAGAATTTAAACACATTGATTTCATTTTCTACAACACATCATACTGCCAGCACGTCCTTTTTTTGTTTGCAGCCAAAATTCATCATTATCTTTTATTTCAATTAAATATCCCACAAACAAACAAACAAACAAACAAAAATCAGTTTTAGGTAATTCATTTTAGTAACATTCTTAAACGGGGAATTCTGTGTATTTGCCTGGGAAGGACAGTGTACAGTAGTATTAATTATAGAGAAATGTTGGCAGCATTCTGTGAATGAATTCAAAATAATTGCTGCAAAATTGTAGGAAGATAGCGAGTGTATGCCATATAATCAGATTTGTCAGCATAATTCAGTTATATGAATATTCAACTGGGTTCAACAGATCTCTTTTAGTCCTATTTTAGATTTTTGCATCACTTTAAGAAAAATATTTAGAAATTTTAAAGATGTGATTTATCAGTGAATTCTGTTACTTCTAGAATATGTAATATGAGCCCAATGAAAAAATACAAGAGTCAGGAATAAAGAGATATATCAATCACACCCAAGAGTCTCTTTTAAAATAAAATACATTTAAAATTGAAGCTATGACATGCAAGGAATGCTTGTTTTTTGATTGGATTAATTTTTTGTAAAAGTAAACTATAAAAATTCTTACATACAAAACATGTAGTAGAAAACAAAGCAACTATTTAATACATATCATAAATATTATATCATATACATTTTATATTATACATTATATTAAAATACATTATTTGACAACTGTGGCAATTTTTCATTAAGTCTTTATTTAAACTTAAGGTCCTTCCTCAACAGATGTAACCTTGTTTCCTAGTTGTCATGGATAAGTAAATGCATAAACATCTATCCTTAAAATGTATTTTTGTCTATTGAAAAGATTTTACAACTCCTGGTCACTAAGGTTGTAGGGTTATCCGTGTTTATTAGCACAAACAATGACACAGTAAAATCTGAATTTGTTATAATATGGTGATTATGCTTCTTTTTGCCAGAAAAGAAAATATGAATGGTCCATCGGGAATGATGGAACAAAATTTCCATCTTAATTTTATTTTCTGCATGTTAAAACACAGGTCGCTGTGCTGTGGCTGCACTTATATGTTTTTTCATATGAAATTAAGAACAAACTATAAATTCATTAAAAGTTGGAATAGACTTCGTTTTTGGAAAAAATTTACATCCCTGAGTTCCTCATTAAACAAAAATCGGAATTATTTTGAGTTTGTAACTTTATCACCCATAGAGAACACGAAAGAAGTCGAAACAACAAAAGGATGGAATTTAATAAAATCATGAAACATCACACAGATTTGGGATCAAATCTTCATATGGGATTTTGGACCTATCATAACTGTTTAATACAGAAACAGATAAATAGAGGGGCACGTAGGGATTATGTAATTCAGCACAGTGATGGCAGCAAATATTGATTGATCTTGTTATGAGGGAGCTGGTGGGGACTGGGATTCCTGCTGCTTTCAGCCCCAGCTGCCTCTGGTGCCGGTGTTGAAATAAAAGACTGGTAATCAAGCAGCCGGCGCGGTGTGGGCGCGCCAAGCATTCGGCCATTAAACCCCAAAGGCCTCATCAGTGAACCTTCTTCTCGTTCTGTTTCCCTTCCCCCATGTAGTTCTTCTCTTCATTGTTTTTCTTTTCTCTTTCTTTCTGTTAGTGCTCTTCTTGTTGCTTTTTTCTTCATCCATCCATTCACTCCTTTTATGACCTCCTCTGATCTTTCCTCCTCCCTTTCCTCTACCTCTACTCCTCATTTCTGTTAGCCTTACCATACCCCTTTCTTTTCTTATCTTTCCTCTTCCCACATTATTTCCTTTTATTTTCCACTTTTTGCTCCATCATTTCCTTTTCGTCTTCCATAACCTCCTTTACTCTGGCTATATTTCCTCCCTTCCTCCTATCATTTTCTTCTATTCCCTCCCACCTCTTTCTTTCCGCATATTTTTTTCTTTTCTCCTTTTTGTTTTTCCCATTTTAAGTTCTTTACCTCTCTACCTCCCTTCCCTTTTTAGCCATGTCTACTAATTGCATTTCTCTTCTGTTTCTTTGTACTAATTTCTTCTTCTCCTTTTTTCACACTTTTTTTATGCTGGATAGCAGGAAAGCAGGGTCAACCCTATAAATGTAAGTCTGTCCGATTGGTCAGATGTGTGTTGGAGCTTTCTAATTGGTTTTTGCACTTTTGAAAATGTGTAGGAAGTCCTTAGTTGTCCAGGAGCTTTTACAGCATTTACACTCATTAACTACTTAAATGCAACAAATCAAATATTCTACAAGACTTGTAAACTATTGTCTGCAGACCAAAGACTTTTGCCTAACTGTCTTCATTGTCTTTCAAAACAAACATCTTAAGCATAAGTGGAAATTATTGGTCTTGTGATTTACAAAAACAGTTTTTGACTCAAACAAATGTTCATGTAATGTTTTACTTGAGTATGCCTTAGAACAAATAATGCTGGAAACTCTGGATGTTCATTGCAGGTGTTATTATTATTAAGAAGTTCACATTTAAGCCTCAGTCAAACACAGTCTATGCATAGGTTGAAGGTCTGGGTTTCTACTTCCTTGGCTCCTTTCCCTCTCTCACTCCTTTACCTCCATGCCTCCCTCTTCTCTTCTTTCTCTACTTTTGCTCCTTCACTTCTCTCCTTTCAATGTCTTCTCTGTCATCTAACTACACCATATCCCTTCCCTCTCCTATGTTCTTTATTCTCCTATATTCATTCACTTGATTTTTTTTACCCATTTTTCTTCCCCTCAGTTTTTTTTCTTTTTTTGTCCAACCGTTTTTGCTACTTCTTCCCGTCTCTCCTCCCTCATGTCAGTCTATCCTCTTCCATTGCCCCCTTCTTTTTTCCTACTTTTCCCCCTTTTCCTTTCCTTCTCTCTGTCTCTGCTTCCTTTCCATTCCCCCTTCATTCTTTCTTTCCTTTCCTTCCTTTGTTTGATGCCTCCAATCACTTATTTCTCCTCCCTTGTTCCATCATTCCTCCCCTTTCTTGGCTTTACTCCTTTTCTTGTTTCCAATCTTCTCCTCCATCCCCCTACACCCCACCATTCTCCTTCTCTTCTCCTCCTTTCTTATCTGCCAGAGCTTTCACTCCTCTCTCACTTCTCTGCCACAGTGTGCAAACATTTTTGCGTCTGTGGGCGAGACAAGAGAAAAACAGGCCACATTATCTAAGGACGTCCCCACAGCCAAACGGTTTCCTCATCTGAGTTTGTGGAGGCGGACGAGGAACATTCCTGAAAATGCAAAACATTCAGATGAGGCGTATTAACGCCAGGGCTTTTAAAACACTTTCAGTGTTCTACAGAAACTTAGAAGCTTTTGTGGTGGCTGAGCTATTGTCAATGGACTGCTCATACAATCAGCATCTTATGTTTTTGACTGAGCATCCTCAATGACCTACTGTATGCAGTCATCATCATATGATGTATTTGGTTATAGAATTAACATAGTTTGTAAGAGAAAGTTGAGGAATTTTGAACTACTTCATGCACTGCTGGGTCTATTAATAAGACGTCATTATCCTTTTTTTGATTAAAATTTCTATTAATTTGGAGTTAAAATAAATGTAGCAAAGAGCACTTTTTAAGCCACCTACCATTAATGAGAGAATCACTTAATCCTAACTTGTGTTGTTACGTGCTTTGAGTAGTCTAAAGGCTAGAAAAGCCCTATATAAGCACATCAAGAATAACATGTCAAGATCAACTTGTAAGCCAACATGGACCATATATATAAAGGTTTAGATTGTGCAAAAAAGTACAGTTAAAAACTGTAATATTTGGTTTCATGGCCTGAGAATTGAGGCTGTGGAATGTGGAGTATTAGTAACAATCTTAATGATTAGAACACACATGCACAGTTTTGTTTGCCATGTTTTTAACAGTGAAAGTACATAACATCTGGTTTTCGACACTTTCCTGTTGCTTTCCTGTTTTCTGCTTGCTCCCATTGGCTATTGTGGGTATTCAGTCCGAGGCAGCCCGACCTGGACTTGCAAGCATCAAACATGTTGAATATTTATAATTTGGGATCCGAAAGGCTCTGACTCATTTGGAAGCAGTAAAATAATTTCATTGACAACACACTCTTGAGTATTATTTGGACAAATATCGCGACCTGGCTATGGACTGGGCCCCCTATGGTTGGGGGTTGTAAATCACTGAAATGATCCAGAAATGAAAGGCTGAAAAATTAGGCAAAAATTATCTTGCAGGCCTTTACTATCCACCATCTATGTGCTATTTACAGATCCAAGATTTTATGCTAAAATGTTACTTTTAATGGGTTTGCTGTGTTTAATTTACGTTTAATTAAGTTTACTTTATATTATAAATGTTATTTCATATTTCAACAAAATACTGAAGCAGTTATGGTCATGGAACTGAATTTTGTCAAGACAAAACCTTAACATTAATGATCTCCTCATAAAAGCGTTGACAACATTATATGTTTTTGAGTGATACATACTCCAAAATATTTTTTTATTTGAATTAGCACAAACATGTTGACATGGCAGGTGTCATTGCTTTGGTTTATAGTTTAACATTGCACAAGTTTTCTCGTACACACAGGTCCTAATATACAGGTTAGTAGCTCTAAGAAAGACCTCTTCCTGTGATAGACCTTAAAGTGAGTGTGAATTAGCATGATAACACAGTTAATTCCCTGTCAGCGTTCATCTCCAGGATCTAGCAGAGACAGCAGATGATCTACGGCTAGTGACAAGGGACACAATAAATATGGCCTGTAAAATGGGGGACAGCCTCATTAGTCACAGCTTTCATTATGGCATGACAGCATGTGTGTGTCTGTGTGCTAAAGTGCCATCCTTTCATTGCCTCTATGTATGTGTGTACATGTACATTTGAAGTATGTGTATGTGGCAGTGTCTACATGTGACTCTGTCACATTAGAGTGTGTGCATGAGTGTGTGGGTGTGTGTGTGTTTGTGTGAGTGTGCATGTGTTTAATGTCTCTGTCAAACTCTCCTGCCATTTATTCACCCAGTGATTATACATTACCAGGGAGGAACATGTCCACTCTGACTGCCTCTGTTTGTGTGTAAGTGTGTGTGCATGTGTGTCATGCTGACCAGGACCCACTACTTGAAGAATTTCTTTTATGATCCTCATTTGAATTTATGGTTGATTTCTGTAAGAAAAGAAATTGGCACAAAAATGGCAAAATTCATTTGAGCATGCTGCTGAGAGCATAGTTACACAGTGACTGCTTGTGGGACTACTAGGTGAGAAACTGACGTTTAAGGACCACAGAATTAAACAGAAAGGTAATGCTTTGATTTTGTAAGTTATGTTGATGAAAATGCAAGTTTGGAAAAGACAGTGGTCGTGGTTTAAAATGACAGAAGTGACATAATTACAAGACACAGTGTGTTTACTTGATTACATTTGACCAGTACCATGATTTTTACCTAACTTTAACCAAAGTACCACTATTGCCAAAATCTTACCACACAAACTTGAAATCTAAAATCTCCAGCTCCAAGTCTTTTGTTTTGTCCACGAAACATTAACCCTGACTAATTCCTAATGACCTGCCTGCAGTACAAAGGCGTTGCACTTCATTTACTTGAAAAAATATAAATAGTGAACCTAATCCATCCACTTTCTGGTATGAAAATAATTTCTAAGACATTGATCGACCCTTAAAAATTGGTAACTGGATATGATGCTTAACACATGACAGGCCGATTGAGTGCAAGCATGTTACAGACCTTGTCTGGCTGAGCAAGCTTACTTCATGTTGGTAACCTGCACAGATGAATGTGATTTTTAAAAAAAGAAACAAGTTACAACTTAGCTTTTCAAGATGTGTATTTTTACTGATCATCAATCTTCGATTCTAACAAGAGTAATGTGAGAGTGTTTGTGACAGCAGTTGGCATTCAGACTGAGGCCACTATTTTATTAACCAGTACTGCTCCACAGGGGGTGCCTCTTTGTAAGTCAATGCTGTCCTGACGATTTGCATTTGGTCTACTGGCCAGTTTTTTAGGATACTACTAAAGACTGATGTGACTAGGCCATTGGAGGATAGTTAATGCATGTTGCAAACAGATGCTCTTGATAGGAAAACAAGTACGAGGACAGGAATGTGATTACCTTTTTCAGTAATGAGTGGTATAAGGGAATATTTAAGGTCCGGTCGGGATTTAATAGATTGAAACTTAGTGTTTGTGTTTTGTGATCTGGTTTGCTTATGTTAGCCAACAGTTTATCTATTTTGAGTTATTGAGGCTTTGATCAGAATTTGAGGATTCTGTGAGCCTGACACTTTCAGGACAGAGGAGTGCAATCGAACACTTAGTGGCAAGTAACTGATTAGATATTTCAGGGTTTTTTTTTCCAGCACTGTTAATAAGATTTCATGTAGAGCCTGATGTGGTAACTTGAAAAATGAGCTGTGCCCAGTTTGGTGCTGTTTAGATGAAGTTAGACTGTTACATGGGCTATCTGGTGGTTGTAGACTACTGTGGATTGAGTAGAAAATATTGAATGGTTACAGTGTTGTTTTTAGAATTAAAGTTAATTCTATGAAAAAGATTTCATTGTTTTATATATGAGACAACAGTGTCATGGCAGTTTTCTATGAAGTGCATGACAGCACAGGGCCAGAAATAAGAGACAGGAGTGCATTGGAGACAGCAGTGTTTCCACAGTGGAACAGTGTCATGCAGTGTGATAGCAGATCAGTCAGACCACAGCAGCACTTGACAACATTGCATTATAGTGTGTAGCAGAGGTGGATGGTGACGGGGACGATGACTGTACATTTACAGATATGACACTTTACTTTGGAACTTTACAGGGGCGGCTCTATGTTGGTATTAGCAGGGTATGAGGCTTAACTGTCTGTATGTGTGCATACTACCTGTACACTCACACCATTTATATTGATAAAGAAGAAAGTACATGTGTCATACTCAACCCACTGGGGGTTTATGATATCATATATACATCATTTTATAACTGATAATACTTTGCTTAAGATCACCAGAAAAACATAAATAAGTAAGAGTTGAACGTTGAAGAAACAAGAAAGGAAACAGGAAAAAAAGAAAGGAAGCCACAGCCCGTGTTTATTTGCTTGTGGGTCTGTGCCTTTGTACGTGTGAATTTATGTGTATATGTGTGTTCTTGTTTTGCACTTCTAGTTGTGTTGCTTTGCATTCTGTCTGATGACACTGTCAGAGAAAAAGTGTAGTTGTGTTTCATGAAAAAAGAAAAAAAAGAGTTTCATGACAAAATATTGTTACACAATGTCTTTTACTGCATGAAAAATCTATCAAATAACTTTATGGATTCAAAGCTGTTATGCAGAAGTAAGTTTTAAGTTTTTTCAGGTTGTCTAACAAGGCATATTTCTGTAACAGAGGTTTCCCAGCTCTTCTTTTATCTAGTTCTCTGGTTTCTTTCTTTTCTTTACTTCTTTTTTATCTTGGACCAGTATCAGAGTGCTTCCACTTGCTTTCATGTTTCATACAGCAAGCAATGAAAGCCTTCAGTCTGTGATGCAACAAAGCTAACAGTCATGGTGGCAGAAAAGCTGCTTTAAAGAAAGTGTTATGGATTTAAGAGTGGCAACTTTCAGAATGAGGGGTAATGATCTTCCACCTCAAGAAAAATAGCATGGGTGTGTGTTCCAAAGGGCAATGCTGTGGTGGTTAGAAAGAATGTCCTGTTGAGGTGTCTTTGAGCAGGATGTTGAAGGACCTGCTGCTCACTGTGCAGCTGTGGATCAAAGTGTTAGCATAATGCTCCAAGTTTAGTGTATGTGCTGTGGCTTGAATCTGTTGCCACAAGTCTGTTCAGACTATCTTGAACAAAAGAAGCATCATAATATATTTACATTCACTGTCTGCATTGTCAGAACATATGCTGCTTCTACTCATGGTCCTTTGAGGATGAACCATTTTGAACTTGGTGGGTTTGTGACCTGTTCAGGCACAGGGATGTAGTGCACTGCCGTCCCATTGCAGCTATATAAAACACTGTTTTCATTTTTATTCTGTTCTTTGATGACCATAAGCAGGTATACCATTTGCACAATAATTAAAATCTAAAAAAACCCCACAAAATATGATTCCATCATCATTATAATATAGAAGTCATAGATTTATATTTTAAAATGGCCCATACTATTCCATCAGTCAAAATCTGAATAATATTCATGGAACTCTCCTTTCTTTGTGCACAAAAAATGGTTGAAAAAGGTTAAGTTTGAGTTCCCCTAGTGTCTGAGGGGCCATTGGGAGCCGCTTGAGTATGTTACAGGCTGGCAGACACTTCTAATAGTAATCTCATCAAATTTCTGTGTTAAATGAAGATGTATAATTAAAGGCAGCAATATGTAATGCTGAAGAAAAATCCCCGGATAAGCATTTTAAATCAAATATCATGTCAAATTTTCAGGCTGTTTTGTAAAGCCGGAACCTCTATGATACTTAATTTTTTAAATAACTATATGTGGGCCACTGAAAGTCCTTAATAAGCGTTTCAGTGCTCCATTTATGGGTGCTGAAAGTCTACAGTGTATATGTGGGGGAAGCCACGGATATTTTTTTGATCTGTCAGTTGACGATGGGTTAGATATAAATTTAAACCATATTACCTTTCTCATTTTGACAGTTGCACACTCATCATCTCTCTCCACCCCACTCACACACATAAACACACACATATTTGCATGCACACACCCCAGTTGCTGTGCTCCCACACAGAGAAAGTATGTGGGCTACAAAAGCAAACTGTACCCAGTGTGGGTTTTTTGCTTGAGGTCTGTGACAATTAAACAGACATGAGAATAATTGTAAATACTCTCATATTAAACTACAGCACTGACTGGTAATGCTTGAAAAAGAGCTAACTTTGAGGAAGATGACTATGATGCTGATGTATTGTGGAAAGGTACATTTATACTGGGTTTGAAACTTCAAATTTAAGATCAAACAGCTGTCTCTAGTATTTAAAATGGCAGAGAAGTTGAATTTCAAAGTTTCTAAAATCACTTTAAAGTGGTACAAATTCTGTTTTGAACAAAAGGTCAGATGGGACACAACATAATGTTATGTCCCAGTTACGAAAACAATTATACTGTGGTGTCAATAAAGGCTTTGTTTTTGGGGGAATTACAAAATATAAACTTAACAACTTAACATAATCCAAGTTGTGTTGCAGTGATTATAACATTCTTACATGTGGTCTAAAAGTAATATTACAATGTATTTTGAATTAACTGTTGAAATAGGTGCACACAATATCAGTCTGTTGAGCAAAATAAGAGAGGAAATGTCTTATGCCTATCATGGTCAACCACTGACAGCTACAGGCATGCTATCAGTCACAGCACAGTTGGTATAATTAGGGACAGTACAGGGATTTTCCCTAGCTGCTGCTGCAGTAGGTTACAATAACTGTTGATTTTGTTGATTTGAAATGTACAAGATGACATCACTGTTTACATAGGCCTATCTCTGCTAATTATAGATGATTTTCATGTCAGATTCTAATGAGTTTCAAAGAAGTAACAATGAGATGATGGTCTTGTCTATGTTGAGGGCCATAAATAGTTATCATAGGCTATAAATATTGGTTTGCAGGTCAGCTGTCCACCAATCCATCCTGTATGGCTAGCCATAATATTTTATGCAAGCATTCAAAATACTTAGAGAGTGCCACTATCTTGTGAATACAATACCTGATATTTAATCACTCTACAATTTCCAACTGTATGACCAAAATGTTAAAACAGCAGCAGCATTATTTTAGGCAAAAGGGTTCTTCCAACTTTGTGCCAACTTCAATGAGGACTGTTGACATCAAACTTTTTGTTCCCACTGAGCGTGAGTGCTTGCTTCATTTGAATGTATTTGAATGCCAGATTATTTTGTCCTGTGTTCACCAATGTTGTGCTAGTTACTGAAAACCAGTAACTAGTTACTGTTACTAGTTACTTTATTTCAAAAGTAACTCAGTAACTAACTCAGTTACTTACACCAAAAAGTAATGCGTTACTGTGAAAAGTAACTATTTAGTTACTAAATCGGATGATGAGTCTGTTTCTGTGCTGGTACTTTTAGCTACTAGCCTCGTGGCAGCATGTTGCTTCTGTAGGTGTTTCAACAGATTAGAATTGCTGTTTTGGGCCGTAGATAGGATCTTTGATCCAAAGCACAAGTTACATTTAACTAAAACGTTCTTTTCTTTTTGTTTGACAAAAGTGAAGTAGTGAGAATATCTCCAAGTGAAGAAACTCAACTTGGCCTCCGCCGTCGCCATGATGATGCTAGTAGCTACTAGTCTTGTTGTTGGTGAGCACAAACACGCCCCCACAGCGCGTGTCCTCTCTCCCCCCTCTGACACAGGAAGATTCAGGACTACACAACACTGCACTGCAGCTCTCTCAGTCTCTAGCCGAGACTGTAGTAACAGTAACGGAGTTACTGAATTTAAAAAATAACGCGTTAGAGTACTAGCTACTGCCAAAAATAACGCTGTTACTTTGTAACGCGTTAGTCCCAACACTGGTAGTGACAAATATTTGCTATTTTATTTCATGTATTTTAATGTATTCCTGTACCTTATGTTTGTTTGAATGTATCTGTGGCTGCTCATTGTCTGTCAGGCAATTTGTTCAATGTGCTGCTGCCTGTCTTGGCCAGGACACTCTTGAAAAAGAGATTTTAATCTCAGCAAGGTTTTCTTGGTTGAATAATGGTTATATTATATAAAAAAGTTTTTTTTTAAACACTGACCCACATACAATTTGTATACATGAAGTAGTAGTTGGTTTTTGTTTTCTCATACCAGTAAATGCTTCCTACATTCCAGTTTCTTGTATCCCCTCTGACATTTTTGCAGGGGCCCACTGAGAAAAATATTGTTCCAGTTTTCTTCACTGGTGGTGTGACTAGTTATTTACTGTCAGCCCTGAAGCAGTTTATTTCACTCAGCAGCAGAGAGCATCATCAGGAGAGCATAAAGCTTGTGAGAGTTTGTGCTATCCCGAAGATCTCTTTGGTTGCTTACTTGCTCTGCTTTTTTTTTTTCTTCTTGTAATTTGCTGAGTAGGTTTGGTGAGCCGTTCCTGGATGAAACTGGGTCGCTCTTTTTATTGTGCAAACTCCAATAAAATGTAATTCTGGAATCAGGAATGGAAAGTTACAATGTGAAGAAGGATTTTATTAGACGATGTTTCAGGAGAGATCTTCAGTTAGCCTCTGAGTTACAGTGTTGTGTCTGGCAGCTGTGCAAAATCTGCAGTAGCTTGAGGTCAGTTGTGTTTAAATAAACTTTAAGCAGTTTAAGTGGCCTCAGAGAAAAATTAAACATTGATGGAATTGGGGCGAAAACAGAGGATCCTCCTCTTGACACACTTTTGCAATTTTTCTATAGTAGCTGAGATAGGGTGATTTTCTTCTTCTACCTCCAGTTTATATTTTTTATCCTGGTTCAGAACCAGGAATCTGAACCTAATAAGGAGGCATTTAAGGTGAGGCACAGGACAGAATGTCTGCAGGGGTTTGGTGCTAAACCAGTCATCTGTACAGTGGTCTTGAGAGCTCAATACATTGAACCTTAAGAAAAGACATGCAAAAGAAAAAACAAAGGCAAATAAAATAAAATATCTCTATTAATTTTGCAGCATGTGCACCATTTGAATGCTGCAAAATTAAGAAAACAAAAACTATTACAGAAACAGTTCAAATAGTGAAAACACGTCCAAATACTGAAACATGACAAATTTGAAAAACACTGCAACATCACCATGAAAACACAGTTGGTGAACGAGAAGTGTCTGCAATAATATCTGAGTCACACAGTCAGATTGTTGACTTCAGTAACTTGAACCAGGTGTGTTTACTGTGCATGCATTAGCATGTGTCCCTCACAAACATCTGTTTGAGTTTGGTGCAGTTAGCAATGTTTTTTTTTTTTTTTATTGTGTTTTCAGTGTTTGCAGCGTAC
>JAUZTA010000017.1:19133896-19145205 GCA_034780835.1 Ctenochaetus striatus | reverse complement strand
AAAAACCATCACAGAAATTCAAAAAAAAGACTGAAAAGGCAGTCAGTGCATTAACAGCACAAAGTCTGAGGGAATGACTTCGTAAAGTCATTCCTTCAGCCAATGAAGGCCCCAAAAAGCTGTTTCTGGGCTTTTTTTGTCTTTTTTACTAGGATGGATATGTTTGATGTCTATTATGTAAAGTGTCCTCTTACATGCACAAACAAAATGGGAAAGATGCCCAAAGCAAAAAACATATATAATGATCCATGTATTTTGTATTTATGCTCTAAACATGCAAACTAATTTTTACTTCTTACCATTAATATACAAGAAATTTAAAAAAGGAGGAAAAAAAGAGAAAGCCAATTGTTTTTTGGATAAAATTTGTTTATAAAATTTGGAAAAAAAAAAAAAAAGGTCTTTCTGTGGCTCATTCATTATCAGTGTGATAGTAATTTCAATTCTAATTTAGCCTCATGTTTTGTAGCTGTTAGCAGCACCTCTGCAATGTCTTTAGGGAGAATAATGTAAATGCTGGTCAGAAAAGGTAAAAATAATACCAAATATAAAGGAAAATTTCCATGCGACAGGCAATAGGTCATCAGAGAGAATCTAGAGGTCAACAAAGATATGAGAAAACCTTGAGCCTGATTGAGGTTGTTTTGCATCTGTTTGAGTAAGACAACTTGCTCTGTTATCATTTTATGTTACAGTGAGTTTGGTGACATCATAGCTCAATCCAGCTTCAACCTGATTAGAGGTTGAACCAGTCAGAGTTGTTCAGAAACCCAAGTGGGTGTTCAGGCCCTGAACACAAATACTCCACGTCTGAGTCACAATGAGTAACGTCTACAAAACCTGACATTAGAATGACAAGTCCCTCCTCCATGATGCACAGTGCATCCAGTTTCTGTGATATTGTTAGAGTGCTATTCTCAGCTAGAGCTACAGCTTGATCTGATCCTCTCTCAGGCGCTCTCTCTTGTGTGTGTTGCTGCAGTGTCACCCAAGTGGCTGCCTCATTGACCTCTGCATGCAGATGGGGATCATCATGGTGCTAAAACAGTCCTGGAACAACTTCATGGAGCTCGGCTACCCGTTAGTTCCAAGGGTTTTTATTGGTTTGGACTGAACTGCAAGTTTAAATACATTAAATAAATATCATCATCAAAATGATCAATATCCTAAGACAGATAATAGCACCAGTTAACTGTGTTTCTGAGTGAAGAGTGAAAGCAAATGAAATTAGATCTGCCCAGAGTCAGAGTTAGTTGTTTCTCCAAATTTTGATTGTTCTCTTGTTATTTTGCCAGGCTGATCCAGAACTGGTGGACTCGACGGAGGCTGAGGAAAGAGCATGGAGAGAAAGCCAAGGCCAGCTTCCCACAGTGGGAGAGAGACTACAACCTTCAGCCAATGAATGCCCATGGACTCTTTGATGAATACCTTGAAATGAGTATGGTGCAGCTGAAGTGACATATATGCTTTACATATTTAGTACGTACATTTACAGTGATAATAATGAAAACCTCACCTATTTTTCAAGTTCCATAACCTTAAGTGTCAGGTTTGAGGTTTCCTGATTTCACTACAAAGTTTAATCTTCCACTGAAATATTTCCTAAAAGATAAAGCATGCTCAAATGCTCACATACTTGTTGTTTAACTCTACTGTCTTATCACATAAATCAAAGTTTAAAAATAAAAAAGATGTACACCAACATGTGAAAATACATGTTCATTCACATTTATGACTTAGCTGTACTAAGTGTTTAAGTTATTTTAACGAAGTAATGCAATAGACATTGCTCATTATCTTTGCAAAAAGAAAAAGTTTTACTTACTTTTACTTTTATTCCCTGTAGAAGGTAATCTGTTACACCTCTTGTTGCATCATTGCCTTGTGTAACACTGCAACATCCATTGGGATGCACTGTCATGTAGTTAGCAGTTAACCATATCACATTAAATCTTACAGAAGACCATGTCAGCATTAATCCCTGTCCTTACAAGGATACATGCAAAAATGTTCCTATATTTTCTTTGATAAAGTAATACCACAAAGCCAACAGCAAAGAGCAATCATGGCAAAGAGGTTCAGTGCATGTTTAGATGATGAAACAAGGCGACACTCACAGTGAGTTATAACTGCCTCAGAGTCTAACTCTGTCAGCATATGAAGCAATATAAAAGAGGTTAACTGTGTGGAATAAAAAAACACAATACATAAAATGATAAGAGACTGGTATTTTTGTTATCATTAAATGTTGATCAAACAATAAAAAAAAAAACATTTAAATGGAAGCTGAGCAGTAGACAAAACATGCAGAAAGACACTCATATCTGTTACATACACTTACCTCTAAACTAGCATATCAGTCATGATGAATATCTACAGAATCAATGAGACCCAAAGGCTTGTGTTTTTTGTGTTTGTTTCAGTTTTACAATTTGGCTTCACCACCATCTTTGTGGCAGCCTTCCCTCTGGCTCCTCTATTAGCGCTGCTCAACAACATAATTGAGATCCGTTTAGACGCCTACAAGTTTGTCACACAGTGGCGTCGGCCTCTGCCTTCACAAGCCAAAGACATAGGTAAACTAAAGACACATGTTATATTTTCCTCACAGACACAAGAAATGTTCATCCTTTCCCTCCTCCACATTTTTTAAGGGATTTGGTACGGCATTCTTGAGGGAATCGGCATCTTGTCTGTCATCACCAACGCCTTCGTCATCGCTGTTACCTCAGACTTCATCCCTCGCCTTGTTTACGCCTACAAATATGGACCTTGTGCTGGTCAAGGCCGAGCAGGGGAGGGGTGAGTCATACTTTTACCTTTAGTTGGTTTTACAATTTGAAGGACTCTCAATTTGTTTGGTTCTTTGTTTTTGTTTTTTTACCAAAATAGCTCTATGTAGTCATAGTTTATTTTTATGCTGTTTTAGATTCTTTAAAAGTTTAATTAAAGGATCTCTCGTGTGTTTCTCAGGTGTATGATGGGCTACGTCAACGCCAGTCTCTCAGTTTTCCAGGTGTCTGACTTTGAGAGGAGATCACAGCCCAGGACGACTGGCTCTGAACTATTAGGAGAGGCCGTGAAGTATTGCAGGTGTGTTTTTGTTTGCACCAACAGCTTTCAGAGCTCTCTAAGATTTTCTGATAAGATGTACAAAAAATTCTGCAGACTGTCTCGAGGGCTTTTTTTCTGTGACAGGATACCATCAGCTTCAGGTTCAAGACTTTTAATTTTCCAACAGAGGCAATTAATTTTAATGCAATAATGAAAATAAAAACAGGGCAAGACATACAAGATTTAAAATACATATATAAACACAAATGTGCAAATGCAGCAGGAAAAACTGTAGACATGAAATATAAAATGTGCAGTATTATCAAACAAAGGTGGGAGAAACAAGCAGGAAGTTTTTAAGGTAAACACAAGAAACTTGTGCTACAGAAAATGGACCAGCCTCAGTGAATAACTTGCTAAGCTTAACAACTGCCTTGCACCCTGTCCTATATAACCTACACATAAATACACTTACAACAAATCAATATCATCATAGGCCCCGTTCATGCAGGCTCTAAGTAGCTTTTATTTACGCACAAATTATTTACAAAATCCAAAACAATCCACAAAAAAGTCCAAGGTTGAGTTGGCAGAGAAGCCAGGAGAGTAACACAGAGGACTGAACAACGAACTGGCAGCAAGTTGGAAGTGAGGTTATATGCAGCAGCAAGAGGTGGAAGAGGTGATCAGGCAAATGATGAACTGGTGTGTAGATGAATGAGTGCAGGAAAGTCTGGGAGCCCCACCCAGCCCTGGAGAAACAAACAGGAGGACAAGATAGCACAAACACATAACACAGGCATTGCAGACTCCGAGCCCTGAACCTGGTAACACACATCCTGTGTGATCTGATTACAAGGGTCAGAGTTGGGTTTTCTTGCATGACTTCACTGACGACCAACCTGCATTAAGGATGAAGAAAGTCTTACAGAAGGTCAAAAGGCTCCAGCAACACTAGTAGTTTAAAGGACAGCCTTATTTGACATATCAACTTCCAGCCTTCAACCTGAAAAATTCTTTAAACTTCTATGTTGCTTGAGCCCTTTGACTACACCTGGTTACAAGGGAAAAAGCTCTAAATATAGGTATAGTGGACCCAGTACTGCCTCAGCTGCTTTTGAGATTAAATTGCCTAGGCCACATTACAAAAAAATAATTAGGATGTGACCCATTTGTAATCATAAACATTTGTATAAGTAATTGTAGTTAAACTACATATATTTCAAGTCACTGTAACTAATTAAATTCACTTTTATTTTGTAAGTTAGTTATGAACTACATTAAAGTACCTGCAGTTGTTTAGTGTCTTATCCTATGAAGGATGGACCATGAGATGGCAGGACAGTTGAATACAAATTCAAACAAATCAAACATACTATATTACTGTAATAGAAAGATATTCTATTTAAAATATTTCATCTGATCATAAAATATGATGTAGTTTCCTTCCCTCCTGTACCTTTTCACACATGCCGTGGCAATGCTGTTAAAAATGGGGAAAATATAAATCTAGCAGATGGTGATTATGCAATCATAAGCAAGCTAACCACCTGAAAACTCAAAAAAAGACTGAGAAGTTGGAGCAAGGCCAGATGAGTGAGGTGGAAGATGACTCTTACTGTATTTAGGGACATGATGAGTGAGGAGCTGTTTGAATAACAGAATAATTTGAATTGTTTTTTTTGACAGCCCAGCTGTGCCAGCATTTTTTGCTGGAGTATTCCTGAAGTTAAGATATATACCAAAAATGTTATACCAAATATTTCTTTGTGTCCAGGTCAATACCAAAATATTACTTGGTATTAAGGTGGGAAATTGGTGGGAAAGATTTCCTTAAATTTCTTTTCCTGTTCCCTTTCACATATGGACCTCATGCAGGAAATGTTAGGGTTAGGGAAAATTCCAGGGATAGACTGCGTTTTGAGTGATGCATAATGTGAACAATAGAACCTTTGCCCAGTTTTCCTAGTTGACTGACAATGTTTATCATAGTACATCTTGAAAACCACTCCTGACAAGTTGTTTGATATTCCTCTCGAACCACAAAGTACAGCTTTGCACTTGAATAATGGTAACAAGGCACTACTGTTTAACTTTTCTGCGAAGCACTGTGTTTCTGTGAGTCATTAGTAATTTCTTTTTAATTTTTCTGTCCTTTTTTTTACTCAGGACCTTAAGAATCGTAGAAATCCTCGTTTGGTCCCTTACATTCTGCTAGATGAGAGAACTAAGAAATCCAACAAAGATAGTCTGAGAGAGGCTGTCAGGACTCTACTGGGATATGGATACAACTTGGAAGCTCCTGACCAGGACCACGGTACATTCTCACATTTTACTGGATACTAAATTCCATGACTTGATGTCTTTAGATTTTGTACAGTAATTTTTAAGGGCTTAAATGACTACCTTGTATTGTACAAAAACAATTAAAATAATTATGTATCTATAAGAATGCTTATTAGATTGTTTACTTTTCCCATTTTCCTCACTGCCTCTCTTTCACCCAGCAACTCAAACAGACCTCAGCAACATGTCTGCTGAGAGATTTCGCATTTTCAGAGCAGAGAAAACCTACTGTGTTAATGCAGGAAAATGGTACTTTGAACTGGAGGTAAGATTGTAATTGCTGTGATGACGCTCTAGGAAAATACATTTTACATTAAAACACAAACAATGAGGATGTAAAAAGAGCATTTAGTTTTTTTCAAGATCCTGTATGATAATGATAGAAACCTTTCACCCAATATTGTTGTTGTTTTTAAGTGTTTCTCATTCTGCCAAAATCAGAGGAGACTATGTAATATACGCTTTCATATTGTCAAATGTCTCCCTATTCCCAAGCAGCTGCAGGGTCCAGCAAAGAAATCACACTGAGCTTTTACTGTCACCATTTTGAAGTTTCTAAACTAGACATAAACCTACTCCTGCTTCTTCCAGGTATTAACAGCAGGAGAGATGAGAGTGGGCTGGGCCAGGCCTGGATGCCTCCCAGACCAGGAGCTGGGATCTGATGACCAGGCCTTTGTCTTTGATGGCTTTAAGGTGTCTTGATTTCTATTTGCTCTACCCATACTATTTGTACAATTTCTTAGCATTACATTCATTTATTTTTAAAGTTTGTTGTCCAAATTAGTCATAAATGGATAAAGTTTTTTTGATCTAGATCCAGCGCTGGCACCAGGGCAATGAGCACTTTGGACGTGCCTGGCAGACAGGCGATATAGTAGGCTGTATGGTTGATTTGAATGAACACACCATGATGTTCACTTTTAATGGAGAAGTGCTGCTGGATGACTCAGGATCTGAGCTGGCCTTTAAAGACTTTGAAATTGGTGAAGGTCAGTGCCATTTAAGTAAAAACACACACTCATACATGTGTAACTGAAGATACTACTTACATTTTACCACTTTGTAGCCTTGACTATTAAAAGTCTACAAAGTAAACACAAAACCCAATTTCAAAAAAGTTGGGAGTCCATGAAAAAATGTTAATTAAAAAAACAGTGATTCGCAATTCCTTTTCAATCTATATTCAATCAAATAAAATACAAAGACAAGGAATATAATTTTTAAACAAAAAAACTTTGTTGTCCTTTTGGAAAAAAACACTCATTCAGAATTTGATGCCTGCAGCACATTCCAAAAAAGTTGGGAAAGTTGCCTCAAAACCTTAATGTACCTTTCAGCATTAATTGTGCCTTCAGAGATGTGAAGGTTACCCATATCATGGGCACTGACACAACACTATGCCATGACAGATGCTGGCTTTTGAACGCTAATAACAATCTGAATGGTCTTCTTCCTCTTTAGCTCAGAGGATACAACATCCATGATTTCCTAAAACAATTTGAAATGTGGGCTCATCAGACCGCAGCTCACTTTTCCACTTTGCATCAGTCCATCTCAAGTGAGCTCAGGACCTGAGAAGTTTCTGGATGTTGTTAATGAATGCCTTTCTCTTTGTATGACAGATTCTTAACTTGCACTTGTAGATGCAGTGACGAACTATGCTAACTAACAATGGATATCAAAAGTGTTCCTGATCCTGTGTAACAATATCCATTTCAAAATGATGTTGGTTTTTAATGCAGTGCAGCCTGAGGGATGGAAGGTCATAAGTTTTCGGCCCCATATAGGTGCAGAGATTTTTCTGGGTTCTCTGAATCTTTTGATTGTGTAATGGGCTTTAGATAGTGAAATCCCTAAATTCTTTGCAATTATGCATTGAGAAACATTGTTCTTAAACTGTTGGACTATTTGCCCATGCAGTTGTTCACAAATTGGTGAACCTCACCCCATCCTTGTTTCTGACCGACTAAGCCTTTCAGGATGCTCCTTTTATACCCAATCATGACACTATCACCTGTTTCCAATTAACCTGTAGAATGTTCCAGATGTTTTTTGAGCATTCCTCAACTTTCTGGGTATTTTGTTGTTCCTGTTCCAACTTCTGTGGAATATGTTGCAGGCATCTGATTCAAAACTAGTTTTTATCCCCCACCCTCAAAAAATGTACATTTTATCGGTTTAAATGTTTAATATCCTGTCTTTGTACTGTATTCAATTGAATATAGACTGAAAGGGAATTGCAAATCTTTGTATTCTGTTCTAATTTACAATTTACATAGAGTCTCAGGTCAGGTTCTTTTGTTAACTTTTTTAAACAAGTATCATGCCTATTATAGATCAGGGATATCTCTACCTGTTTTTACTAATGTCAAAGCTTAGTATTTTGTAGGTGTCTCATTTCTGTGATATGATATAGGGCTCCCATGGGCAGATGTAATAAAAGGACACTGGACCTGCCAGCAATTAGCTGTGTGACATAAAATTATTAATCATTGCTTCATATAATTTTCAGAAGATATCTTTACAGTTTCTCCACTGACCAGGTGAAAACTGAAGTTCACAGGTGGTCTATCAAACTTAAGCGTCTCTAAGCAAAATGGTATGGTAGTATTATATTGAAAAACAAATCATTTCAGTATCTGATTTCTTTGTGTGTTTCCAGGTTTTATTCCAGTATGCAGTCTGGGTGTGTGTCAGGTGGGGAGAATGAATTTTGGTAAAGACGTCGGCACTCTGAAATACTTCACCATCTGTGGCCTGCAGGAAGGCTACGAACCATTTGCTGTTAACATGAACCGGGATGTCACCATGTGGCTCAGCAAGAGGCTACCTCAGTTCGTACCTGTCCCCACCAACCACCAACACATAGAGGTGAGGAGAGTCACCTGCACACTCAGAACCATATAGCTAAATCTTTAGAGTTGTAATGGAACTGGTCTGTAATCCCTCCAGACACATTTCAAGCCGTTTTAAATTACCTTTTGTATTATAAGTTATTTTCTTTCCAAAACTGTTTAATAAACATTTTTTAATTTTTTTTTCTCTCCCTTTTAAGTTGACAAGAATAGATGGGACAGTTGAGTCATGTCCATGCTTGAGGGTTACCCAGAAGTCATTTGGCTCACAGAACAGTTACACAGACATAACTTTCTACAGACTGAGCATGCCCATAGAGTGTTCTGAATCCTTCTGCCGATCCGCACCTAATGAGAGCTTCTTCTCACAAAAGAAGGTAACCGTGCCATAAACATGACATGCACGTAACATATATGCACATAACAGATAGATTTATTGACTTTAATTGACATACATTGTGTATAACACACCCAGTGCAGCCCATTATTGTGTAGATATTTTCCCTCTTCCTGAAGTGGATTTATTTGTCTGTTCTACTGCAAGCAATATCTTGAAATTTCATAGACTACACCTCTGCATATGTATTTCTTTGTTTTAAATGTTAGACAGTAAGAAAGCTTACCACATTACCATTTACACCTAATAAGTATATAAAGTCTTGGTTAAGATTATGAGAACTTAAAATATATAGTTGTGCAGTGTTGTATTAGCTGTCTGTTTAAGCAGGACCTGGAGGACTTTGAAACTGTATCAGACTTTGAGGTCTTGATAAAGTCTTCTCATGGTCACAATGGACCTTTTGGACCTGATAGAGATGAATTCAACAACCACAAAGATTATAACCAAGAGAAGCCCTCTAAGCTCAAACAACGGTAAAGCTTCAATTCCTTTATATCAACGAGATTGAACAGTTTAAAAATTCTTAAACGTGATTCTTAAAAATTCTCTAAAAAAATTAACAGTTAAAACCTCTGTTATCCAAATCCAATGTGAGCACTCCAGTAAATTTCATTCTTTTGTCATTGTGTCTGATAATTTAATCTTAAGTACCATAACCAACCGTTTGATCCACCAGATTCATGTTGAAGAGAAATAAGCCAGATAACAGCTGTCCATCATCTGCTCGTCTGTCAGAGGAAGTAATGCCTCACGACAGAGATGAATATGAGTTCCTCATGCAAGCCTCTACTGTAAGACATACAGATACAAAATGAAATTCAGAAAGCACTCACATGCATTATAAATGTTACTGATGCAAAGTTATCTCCACACTCAAGGAAAGCAACTAAGGCTAGATTGACAAAATTATTCTAAAACTGATAAATTAAGAACAATACCATTGGATAAATATGTCAAAGTTTTATTCTTTAGATTTGTTAAATATGTCTTTTAAATTTTAATTTTCACAAATAATGTTTATCCCCTGCCTGATAGAAATGCTTACCTAAGTGTTCTTAATTGCATGTCTTTACTTCATTTTTACTATTACTTAAAACTTGACTCGATTGCACCTCTGTCTGTGCAGTACTACTACTCAGTGCGAATCTTCCCCGGTCAGGAGCCCAGTAGTGTTTGGGTAGGCTGGGTAACCTCTGACTTTCATCAGTACGACCCAAGCTTTGAATTGCACAAAGTCAGAACTGTCACAGTGACCTTGGGAGATGAGAAAGGCAAAGTTCATGAGAGGTTGGTAAAGCTACAGCAGTCTCCCATGTCAAATATTTGTATAATTTAATGTTGGGTGGGGATTGTTCTAACTTAATACTACATGCAGTTAAATGTGTCTTTGTATTCTCCAGTATAAAGCGTAATAACTGTTACATGGTATGGGCTGGAGAGAGTAGCAGTCCTGGTCAGGGGAGGAACAACAACGGCATAGAGATTGGCTGTCTGGTTGACACAACCAATGGACTGCTGACCTTCACATCCAATGGGAAAGAACTAAGCACATACTACCAGGTAAAAACCTCTTACAATGCAAGAGGCTTTTTGAATGTTTTGAATTTTCAATTCCTGCATTTGTCTTTTTCTCCCTTCCTTATTGTTTTTTGCGTTCCTGCCAATTCCACTTTCTTTAATTGGTGCCCAAGCACAAAATTATGTTATTAACAAAACCAACAATAACAATGATGATAATGATAATAACTTTTTTATCAGCACAATGGCATGACAATGAAAAACAGCAACAAAGTGGAACAAATAATAAAACAAACATACTGGACATTTAAAAAAAAATTGTAATAATGACAATTAAAAATTAAAGCTGCAAGCAGCATTGGATGGGCCCTCGCACCCCGGCGCATGTCGGAGCCAATGCCGACTCGCCCTGGATGCGGCCAACCCTTGCGCTCCGTCCACAGTGCCGGCCAAGCGCAGTACAGGCCTTCTTTCTCTCAGGCAGGCAGGCCAAAAAACATAACAGCACTCACCGCTTGAAAGTAAAAATCAGACAGCCAATCAAGTATATCCATGTGCAAAGTCAAACACCCCTCTATATAACATTGACCTGACATTGATTCAGAATGTAGACATATACAGGAAAAAAACAACGTTCCCTTATCTATTTCCTAGCACAGATGACGCCAGCCTTCACCACTGTAATCTTTGGGTCTGTATTTCTTTTTTAAATTTTAATGTAGTTCCAGTAACTGTAATGTGATAGCTCTTAATGACAATTTACATTTCCATAGGCTCATCTTCACAATAAAATTATTGATACGTTTCTTTGAAGCTATTTACAAATAAATACATTCAACCCATTTCATCTGCTGACATGTGTTTTTACATTGGTGGTGTAATAAAAGTCATTTACTGACCTCTATTATCTCATTTCACAAAGTGATATATTAGGAGAAATGTAATTCAAAACCCTTCCATACCAAAATAAAGCTTTATTTTTCATATATTACATTGGCAAACTGACAACTGACAACTTCAAATCTGTTTGTCTCTCTAACATCCACAGGGACTGCACAGCAACAGAAGGGAAAACAAAGATAGTTATCAGAGTAAGAGGATCACTCCTAAACAGTGCTTGGAGCTTAGAGAGT
>JAUZTA010000017.1:19087661-19102818 GCA_034780835.1 Ctenochaetus striatus | reverse complement strand
GGAGAAGGGGAGGGGGAAACTAATAAAGCCTGCTCGCTAATTGAATAACACACCCAGCAGTCGGCCACACACACGCGCTTCACATTTATGCTGAAGGAGAGGAGCTGCATGGTGATCTTATTGAAGAGACGGAGCTAAAAGGAGAGGAGAGAGTTTCATAATAACAGAAGAAGTGTTACCTTGCATTCCTTGCAGCTCCGGGATAAAAAGCGCTGGCCTTCAGAGAAGGTCTGGCTCATGTAGGTGCATTTTGCTGCGGGCAGAAAAAAACAGAACATTTGCTACCTCAATAACATCCTGCCTGCTACAGAACAAACTATAAAGTGCCAAAAATAGAATAAATCCTCAGCTAATAGCAGCTCCTGTGGTGCTTTTTAACAATACTGAAAAAAATGCTGCTGGGTGGGTGAAAAAAAAGAAATAAAATAAAATAAAAAGAAGTTTCCAGTCTGAAGTTCTTGCATACTCAATTCTGTTGGAAACAAAGTTGTCCTTGGCTACTGTGCATAAGCGGAGAAGAAGTGTAACAGCACATTAAGAATACAACAGAGGAGACCCCTTCTGCATATTCCTCTGGCGCGGGCAGAAATAGAAAGTGAAACATATGATATGAAGTCCTGCTTCGCTCCTCTCCAGGGTGCAGGACTGTGGAGCGCTCAGCCTCGGCTCCGGAGCTCGGCTCCCCCCTCGTTCCTTCGTCTGTGCCAGACCTCTGATGTTCGCAGGGGAGGAAGAGGAGGGAGGAAGACAGAGTGAGCGGAGGGATGGAGGGAGGCTGAGGGTGGGAGAGGGGGGCTGGAATTATTCAAAGATGAACTATACTTTAGGGATTTAGTGTTTTTTTTTTACAGTAACAGCGAGAAAGACACAGTTGTCCGTGGATCTGTGAGCAGTTTCCAGACCCCTCGTGTGCTTTAGACTAGAAATAGTGCTTCCATCTCAGCTTCCATGAAAGTCAGGTGACTGTGATGTTTGCTTTTGATCCCTTTTTTTTTTCATCAGCCAGCAGGACATCAGCCACAAATAGCCTCCTTTGTTTGTATCTGCAGCGCATCTGATTGATGTTGTGTTATAAAGTGTGAAATTTTAAACAAAAAAAACGCTCAACATTTATTCAGAACTGTCAAAAGTGACAGCACTGATTAATGTATGAGTGTTTATGTTTTCTAAACAAATAACTTCTGCGTTTGTGAATGTTGTTCGTCAGCTCTAACGAGCAAAGAACAGGAAGTAGCTGTTGGTTTCAGCCAGCATGTCCACTTCATGGGGCAGAAAGAAGAAAACAACAGGAAACTGTGTCGGCAGGCTCACATACACAAGATGGAAGATAGGCTCAGTGGAAAAGTTGGTATTATACATGTAAAACTTGTATAAAACTTACAAATTCAGTGTATCCACGGTGTGTAAGAGCAGTGCTGGTGTTTCAGTCTTGCCACCGGCCTGCAGCTCCTGCTCGCTTTCTATTATTACTTCACCATCCGTTTAAAATGGATATCAACAATCAATACTTTCTTAATGCGAGGTCACTCTTCTCTGGACTGTCTAGACGTTGTCCTTGGCACTTTGCAAACCACATCCTTCCAATTGGACTTGCCCGTAGGGAGAACGTTGCAGATCAATTCAACAGGAAACTAATGTGTCCCGCCTCCTTTATCAATGAAGTTCGGGACTGAATGTGTGTGTGACGCCCTGCGCTGTTGTGTCAATAATGACCGTCCTCTCCGAAAAGCCACAGCATCGGACATTTATTAAAGTGATATTCGGTGTGGGAATCTGCAAACTACTGAACAAACAGTTTCTTTCTTTCTTTTTACTGATTTACATCCATCCATCCCATCCATTTTCTATACCGCTTAATCCTCTGCAGGGTCGCGGGGGGGCTAGAGCCTATCCCAGCTGACTTAGGGCGAAGGCAGGGGACACCCTGGACAGGTCACCAGTCTATCGCAGGGCCACACACATATAGACAGACAACCAAGCACGCTCTCATTCACACCTATGGGCAATTTAGAGTGATCAATTAACCTCAGCATGTTTTTGGACTGTGGGAGGAAGCCGGAGTACCTGGTGAGAACCCACGCTGCACAGGGAGAACATGCAAACTCCACACAGAAAGATCCCAGGCGCCCTAACCGGGACGCGAACCAAGGATCTTCTAGCTGTGAGGCGCCGCTGCTAACCACCAAGCCACCGTGCAGCCCCCCAGGAGAACATACCCCAGTAAAAAATAATCCATCATCATAAGACTGCAAACCCAGTCTTCAACCTGAACTTCCTTGCTAACTCAAATCCTGCATTGAAACAAAGGCCTCTGTTCTAACTGTCCATGTTAACTTGGGTTTTTGATCAATAAGGGAACAGTAAACACCAGTTTACTCTGAGCTGATGGCAAGGTCACTAATTGAGCATTGTGGTAGTTCAGGCAGGCCACAAAGTCAAGTTCAAGCTGTCATTTAGCTGTCATCAGCAGCAATCAGCTGATCAATCAGTTCAGGGCCAGCCGATCAACTGCTATCCATTGAATTGGCTAGGCTAGTAAAAGGCACTTTTCTTTTAAACTGCTTTAGCCTGCCTGTTCATGCTCATTCATCTGTAAACTACTTTGCAACCCACCTCTAGGCTAACTCCTCCTTTCATGCTGGGCCAGACTGGATCAATGTCATCATGTTGTCATTCATGAGTGCTCTTTGCTCTGTACCTTATTGGAGGGGGTTACTGATGCTCTCCCTGCCTGAGGCTATCCATGTATGCTCACGGAAGGGCAGGGAGCCCCCAGAACAGAGCCAAACTGCCAAATGTAACCTGCTGCAAATGGAAATAAAAATGTTTTCTTTTGCCTATGTGGTCCTGATTAAAATACTGTTTGTTTAATTTTCATGCCTTTGAGGTGCTGCTTACTGACTTAACTGAGTTTACTGACCATTGAAATGGGAACAAACAAATGATGATCCTCTTTATATCAATCTGTTATATTCACTCTCCATTCTGTTGATTTGTTGTCTTCAGGTGGAGGGAGCCACCCTCTACTGGTTCCCTATGATACCCTGACTGCCAAGGAGAAATCAAAAGACAGAGAAAAAGCACAAGACATCCTCAAGTTCCTCCAGATTAGTGGCTACACTGTGTCCAGGCAAGAAAAAACTTTACATTTCAAACAGAGATTGGAGATAACATAATGATTATTTTGATAATGCATAATTTTACAGTTAACTTAATACGTAATGTTTGCCAATTGACATGGTGCAGTATGTGTGGAACATTTTCTGTCTTTTTCTCTTTTTTTTTAAACAAAATAAAAGGAACATCCCAATAGTTTAGGAAATATTTGTTCCCATTATTGTTAACGTGTTAAAAACCAGAGTCATATCCATTTAATCTCTAGCTGAAAGGCAATATATGTGTTTTGTTATGGTCTGATTAAAAGGAACCAGGACCCAGGTGCAGAATTGTTTGAGAAAAAGTTTATTAAAGCACAGTAAACAACAGAAAACCACCTTGCGGGGAAGTAACAAAAAAAACACGAACACAAAATCACCACGAGGGGCAAAAACTCTCTAATATAAAAAACTGAAATTGAAAGAAAAATACGCACTACAGAAGCTAATACAAAAAGAAAACCACACTATTACAGACATCATGAGGCAGGGAGATCTACTCGAGAGCAAGAACACATGTGAATCAGTCATAGGAACAAATCATCTGGCACAGGAGAATGTTTGGAGCCGGCTTAAGTAACCGACTGATTGCCGATTGCATGCAGGTGAGGTTGAATGAGCCTTGCTCCCGAGCAGCTCGGCCCACCTTCCTACACAGCCCTGGCTGAGAGAGGGAGAAGGAGATAGGTATTAATGTGGGAGTAAGGAAAATGACAAAACGAAATCAGAACAAAAATCATAACCATGACATGTTTAGCCTGACATACCACAGAGAGTATTAGAGGAAGGCACGGGCTGGCCTAATTAGTCTAAAAATACTTTCCATGACAGCTCACACTTGAGCATTTTGTGATTTTGTGTGCTGTTAACACACCTATCTGTTATTGGTTAAGAAATAATGCCAAGTATCTAAACATTTAAAATAAGCAATATTCAACTGTTAGGCACCTTAACAGTCTTTGCACTGATGACATCCCAGATCTATCTGTGTAATAAATGCACGGATTATGACATTGATGTCTATTCTAACTTGGTAAAATGAAAAATCTGTGTAATTAAAAATTGTCATATCTGTCCCTATGAATGTCTTTGTTGTCTCCAGGGGTGTTAAATCACAGGAACTGGAAACTCCAGCTATAGAGAAACGTTTTGCATACACCTTCCTCCAGCAGCTCATCACCTATGTAGACCGGGCACATCAGCACATGATGGAGTTTGGTGAGACCAGCTTAGTAATTAAGGCCATAACTAAGCTGTATTAATAATGATTTAATGAATAATTAACTAATGACAGTCTTTAAAATTAATATTATACAGTGTACATGCTAAAGTAGGCGTACAGCCCCCCATCTCTTCCCCTGTCTCTCAACTCAACCAGTCATTACCACTCAACATTGAGCCAGGGACTATTTGAGGTTTCTGTGATCATTAAGATAAGTTTTTTTTTACTATATCTGCTGCTTAGTGCTTTGACACTGGAATATTGTTTGAATTACATGGTCTGTACACTAAAAAACTGACTGAACACGCAAATTTTCTGTGCAAATGTGATGAGAGGTCACTTACCCAGAACAGATTAAGCTAGAAAACATGTACAATGCAAGTTACTATAGCTAAACCACCCAAAGCAAATTGCAGATGTAGGATTAATGTCCCCATGCTAATCTGTCTTGATGTTATTGTCTTAAATGTTTGTTTCCTGTCTTTTAGATGTGGGAACAAAACTCAAAGGGGAGAAAATTCCCCATGAGCAGCAAATAAAGTTCTTTGGAAAGGTCAGAACTCATTATCTTATTAAATTTTCAGTCTATAGGATAAAGCAGTGTGTTTACTTTTACCTTTGAGTGTGTAAAATAAAGTTTGAAAAAAAAAATGTTGTGCAACACCATGTGAAGCATCGGCCTACATGTCCTGACACAGCCATTGAATTGATGGTGTCCAGTATAAAAATTATATTTACAGTAATATTAATCTACTCTCCTCACAATAGTATTCAAATTTGTCTCATAGGTACTACTGCCATTACTTTTATTGATTTTTATTAACTGATAATCAATAGGCAAAACATTTTGCCCACACTTAATATAAAATACAGGCAATAAATTCAAGCATGGGTACACCAAAGGGCATTGTAACTTTTGCTATACCCCTAATTTAGTTCCTTAACCCTCAACTCCTCCAGTGGACCTCTTCAGTGATCAGCAAGTAAGACTGTGGTTCTACTTAGCAACTTCTTCCAAGTATGATTTATATCACATTTAATCCTCAGGTGGTCTTGCCATTGGTGGATCAGTACTTTAAAAACCACAGGCTGTACTTCCTGTCTACAGCCATCCATCCAATCAGCAGTGGTGGCCATGCATCCAACAAGGAGAAGGAGATGGTAACCAGGTGAGCATGCCAAGCAATACAGCAGTAAATGGAAAGAAAGCCAACAATGCCAGTATTGCAGGATACAGCCCAAGCTCTCCTGTGCTAATGTTTAAATGTTTAATAAGACCTTGACTGTTTGTTGGAGCCTGCTATTTGTGATAAATTACATGTATACTACATGCATTGAGTTGTTTGAATTCTTGATAACTTGACATTGTAAACTGCATGCTTGTATTTCTCTCTTGCTCTCTCTGTCTTTCTCTTGGTGTTGCTCATTTGACTGTCTCACACCTCTCTTGTTTGCCACCCCCTTCTTCCTCCTCCTCTCTTCTTTTTTTAATCTTTTCAGTCTTTTCTGCAAGCTTGGAGTTCTTGTCAGACATAGGATATCCTTATTTGGTAAGGACACTCATGCCTAATGCTTCTACTTCTGCTCTCTCCCTTCTATGATTCTTTTTGAATGAGAGTGCATTGTGAATGGTAACATACTATGCAGAGACTGACTACTGCTTAAGCCACAGATGGGTCCATTTACCAACACAATATCTGGGTACTAAAGAATGAAATTCCTTTCAGCTCTAATGAGCTAAATAAATGATTTCAACTCACTGAATGCATTTATACATAGCATTGTATTCATTTATTGGTGCATTTTAGCACCTCATGTCAATGTGTAATTTCAGAGATTTCATACCAAGTTTTGGTACAGGACATTGAGGCTTACTACCCAGGACAGACCAACACTAAATATATACCTTAAACAAGATACAAATGACAGCAAAGCATAATCAACACTGTTTATTGTTTACATGCTATTTAACCAGCATGGCGGCCCATTGGCCTAGTACTAGCAATGTCGCCTCACAGCAAGAAGGTCCTGCGTTTCCAGCCAGAACAGGACCTTTGTATGTGGGTTTCCTCAGAGTGCTCGGGGTTCCCCAACTACCAAAACAAATAAAGGTGTACATTGCCTGAGTTTCCCCAAAGAGTTTAATAAAGTTAATATTATTGTTGTGTTTTTGACCACAGGGTTTGTGTCTATTATGCCTTTGACATATTACAGCCACCTGTAGATCAATGGGTCTAGGCTTGTGTGAAACCTTTGTCAGTAATGCGTATCACATTGTAACAAAACTGGGAAACATATTCACATACATTCACAGTGACAGTAGTAGTCGCTTATTAGCAAATAAAAGGCCTGGAGTTGATACGAAATGTTGACTTTGTGTTTGGTAACTGGAACCTTCTGCATGCTGTCTGAAGAGGTGTCAATGCAAGTGAAGGACGCTATCAGTAGGCTATAAGACAAAACAAATGTATCAGACAGATAGCAGAAACTAAAGTATTGGCCATTTTAACAATTTAGTACTTTCTTAAGGAAGAGCAGGAATGCACTGGCAAGTTGCACCAGCGCTGAAAGGCCTGGAAGACGACCACAGACATCTGCAGTGGATATTGCTAATTTCTTCTCCAAGAAGAAAAACCTCTATATAACAACTACTCAGGTCAAATATACTCTGCAGGAGTTAGGCATGTCATTGTCAAAGTCGATAATATAGAGATGCCCTCATAAATCCAAATAAAAGGGGTTTAGGACACACTGCGAGGCATAGAGCAGGAAGGCCGTATTAGAATCTGCTATAAAATATTTGAAAAAGCTTGTCAAGCTCTGAAACAAGATTCTCTGGACAGATGAAACCAAGACTAATTTGTGCCAGAATGATGGTAAGATATAGCAGAGAAGGAAAGAATCATAATAAATTTTGACATGTATAGCCTTATAGTATGTACTCACATTTAGCCAAACGCTTCAAAGCTAATAGGATAGTGCTTCACGGTGTAGATGGATAATGACCAAAATCATACTGCAAAAGCAATCAAAGACGTTGTCACCTCAACCACCTCTTCACTGCTTCATTTCAAATCGATTAGGGTGGTATAAAGAGGCAAAATTTGTTTCACTGTCTAAATACTTAATAATACTTGTACAAGTATTATCAAGGGTTTAGTAAAAGTCTGAACTTACAGTGTAGGGTAAAAATTGCTCTATCTGAAACACATTATTGAATATATTATACTTTACAGGTTTTGCATATAATTGATTGTATACAACAATGCATTCTTTGTATACTATGTGTACTATATGTACACTATTATTGTATACTTTGTAAGGGACAGAGATACAGGTATGAGATAAATTTTAGAGAGCTTTAAAGCAAATAGACTGTGCATGCATACACGCTATTGGGAGTGCATGTACACTCATCCTTTGCTCAGCAGATGCGTGTATTATGCTCTATGTACTGCAACTTTTTGAACCAATTAAGCTATGCCATTCTCCCCAAAGCAAAGAGATGTTCAAACTCTGCAGACTATAACCTGATGTGACTAAAGTCACATGTACACATCTTGAGAAATTAAAAATCTTTATTCTTAGTATTTGTAAGGCTGTCAAAATTGTTGTATATGACAGCATTAAAGGCTTGGAATTGATAAGCTTGTAATATCCCCACTTATGATTATGATGGTTTTTTTAAGAAACATCTTTTTCCTTTGAATATGATGTTCTGCTATGTTGTTTACCCAAACACTTTAAAGACTGCCTGATTCTTTAAATTATTTTCTCTCCAGACAATGATTTGATTGGACAAGATCCGTTGTTTTGTTGTGTTTTTGTGAATTGTCATACTTGATTTTTCACATTCCTGACAGATAAGAACCTTAGTACATGTAGGTTTTTTTCCTTACTCCATCTGCTTTGTAGGTAACAATGCCACATCCATAGTTAACTGTCTGCAGATACTTGGACAAAGCCTGGATGCCAGGTAAGCATGGATATAAACTACAGTGCTCCTTGTCATTACACCTGGGATGATGTTTAAGTAAAAATTATGTCCAAGCCAATGTTGCAGGCTTGGACGCACATAATATGCAAACTGTTACATGCTGAAATTTTCCAGTGCTCTTGAAGGAATGACCCACCAGCAGTAACCATTTTGAATGATATTGCTCCCTCCACTTTCCACTGTGGCAGAAGGCATGTCACCTGCCTTTTATTAGTCCTGTTTCATGTGGAATCCCACAATGCTTTGCATAGCAGTTTACTCATGTGCAATAGAAACTAAAGGAGAAAAATATCATGTTGCATGGCATCTGTGTGTCTTATCCTTTGGATTGTCTTATATGCATAGAGAGTAAGTAAACAGCTTTTCCAAAATGTGACACGACCTACACCTAAAAAGATAACCATGCAGCGGAACCTGAACATATTCGTCTTCATTTACGGTTAAAACCTTTTTTTGTTGTAGTCTTATTAATTCATCAACCCCCTTCTTGAGTTTCACAATCTTTAACACTGATAATGTACTATTATCTGGAGGGAAACATGATTCATCTAATGTGAAATGTTACATAAAGACAAGAATTGGTAAACTTTGCATAAACCAATAAAGGTGCTTCATGGCTTAATGTAACCTTCACAGTTCTGGGCACAAATTTGGCACAAGAGTCAAAAGTGCAGAAAAGTATGTGTTGATGCAAGTAATGACCAATAACTAGTTTGAAGCCCAAAAGTGACAAATAGCCTTGCAGTCAGATAATTATTCATAGCTGTATTTCCTACAGCTTGTGTTGCTTTCTCTATGTTATTTCCTGTTTTTGTTCTTCTACGGTTCTTCTCTTGTCTTAAACTGTTAATTCAAAATAGAAAAAATCTTGCCCCACTATTGATACTCACAGCAGAATTCTTTAGGGGTCCGAAAATCTGTTCCCTCTAAACTTTGAAAAGCCAGCACCAATGCTCATGCAGAACTGAAAAGAATCTGACCTGAAACCTTGCAGGAGAGTCACAAGCTGTACCTGATCTTGTATTTTGCAACCCTTACTACTAAGTCACTGTTAATTTACAGGGTGTTAAAGAAAAACTTTGTCATTTTCTTATTATATTATTTGTTGTGCTAAGTACCCTTGCATTAACCAAATTTATTCTTATGGAATAACTGTCTGTTTTATGCATCATTCTTTTGATAATACCAGCCAAACTAGCAATTGTGCTTCAAGCTTAGACACTTAAGTTTCCGTGGTAATTTAGATTGTCTTTAAATGTTAGTAGAGAAGTCATCATTTGTGGAATGAGATGAGATGAGATCATCATTGCTCACATCCTTTAGCTTCCTTGTTGTAGGATTTTATTGCATGCAGTGCACATCATATTTAGGTTGCTGAAATCAGTCTTGCTTTTTTGCCTTGAAGTTAAAGCACCATCATGTAGAACGTGGTATTTTGTGGTGTTCGGTGTGGCCACAAGTTTGACTGTCATGATCTGGCTCTTAAGTTTTGACAAAAAACTACAAGTACTAAGATTTTTAAGGCGAGAGGTTTGTTTGTCAATATTATGGGTTCGTAAGCTGTCAAGAAAGAAAGAAAGCTTGTCATTGAAAGACAGATTTTGCAAAGAAAGGAAGATGCTGTAAAACGCTAAATCTTAATTAAAATGGCAGAAGCTTACCAAACAAAACACAGTGCCAAATAAATGAGAAGAAGAGAAGAGAGATGAGAGGGATGGACTGTGACAGCAAGATCTCACTTAACATTTGGAGATGGGCCAGATATTCCAAGTTGCATTAACTAACCTATCCAGCAGGAACCTGCAAGGCAGCCTCTTCTGTATCCTCACCTTTGTTATAATGTCCATTTAGCTTCTTTGCATTGCCGGACTTGCTAGCTTTAGTTCTGTTGCCCACTCCCCACTAGCATTCCCCACTGGGTCTCCCTCTGCCATGGACAACAAATCTTATCATGGCATCCAAAGCTCCCGTGATATTGTATAAAAACAGAAAGTCCCCATGCTTTGAGCAGTCACCTGGACTCACAGCTAACACAGCAAACCATCAGCAACAGAGCAGCAGTCACAGCTTACATACTTTAAGTTACTTTAAGTTGCTTTAAGTTTAAGTTACTTTAAGGAACAACAGAGGCAAAATGATCAAGCATTTTCTCCATAAAACATGATCTAGTTTTACTGAAATCTGTGATATTGGTTGATATGTGAAATGGAGTTCCATAGAGCATTATGCAGTTTTGCATCAGCTCCCCTTAATTACATTCAGGTCTTCCCCCAAAACTGTACCCTTTTCATGGTTCTGGTTCAGGTTAATCTTGGCTAAATAAGTCCAAAAATTCTTGTTCCAGAACTGGGCAGACCTAACCTTGCAAGGCAGCTGGAATGCTGAGATCTCACATCTCCAACTCCAACTGGATGTGGCCATAAAAAAAGCATCCTTTGAGAAGAAAGGGGTGGTAGATACGGGCATGTTTTAGTTTTGATGAAAGTGAGAAGTGGCTTAAAGCTTGTAAACAATGGCAGCCGAGGAAGAGGGTAGCCTGCCGTAGAGGCAGTTGTATGAGAACAGGACAACATTTTCTAATTAAAAGAAAAACAAAGAATGTCACTAAAACAATAGCAACAAGCCATTCTATGATCTGATCTGTCTTACTTATTCTTGTCTGCCATTGGTTGTATTTTACACCAAAACTATATAAATCACTAGGTGGTATAAGAGTAGATTACTTAATAACACTAAACTAAAACATTAATAACACATAATTTTGGGTAAGCAATGCAAATAATAACCACTCCATGTTTGAAAAAAGTGTGGAAAAACATAACATTTTAAACAAAAAGAAAAAGAAGAAAACTTGCACTTAACGGTTACAACAAACAAGAACAATTCAAGCCCCAGAAAAACACACTTTACCAAATTATATTATTATCATAAGTCCAGCTCTTTGTTTAATATGTTTTTTAAACATATTTTGTTGCTCAAAATCTTGCCAATCATCCTACATGTTTTTATCTCCTCGGTACAGTTGTTCTATAGATTGACTTCCTGTATTGTGAAACACTGATTTTTGCATTTGACCTTTGAGGTTTTTTAAACATGAATATTCATTTGTGATTGTTTTTACCTAATATGAAACCACTCTTTGGGTACTTTTTGGTACCTGCTGATCTTTTAAAAGATTTTGAAGTCAACCAGGTCCTCACATTTTTTTTCAGTTTTATGTGTGGGTTTGTTGAACCTTTGTTAGTGGTTTTATTTACAACTTTTGCAGCTCTATTTTAAGGATGGAGATTGGATCTCTGTTGTATAAGTGTTCCCCCAAACTGCCACACAATAGGAGAAAAGTCTTTAATTTCAGTCAGATAGCAAATATCTGACTTAGCTTAACTGAAGGAATAAGTCTTTACAATGTGTACATTTTATGATAATGAGAAAGCTATATTTCTTAGCTGTATTTTTACTGAATACAATCAATAAATATAATATAATTTTTTTATATTGTCCATTAAATTATCTTGCTGAGGGATTAAAGAGATACTAGTCATTTTAATGAAACAACTAAACTTGGTTTGAACTTTAGGGTTCTTTCTTATGTGTCTTGTCTCAACAGTTCAGTCATGATGTAATGTAATTTGTCTTTTTCTTCTTTTTTATTGTTTAGTAAAAATATGTCAGAAGTTCAAATTATTTTGAGTTGCAGTAATTGGAACTGTTGGATTTTTATTTTCTTGCACAGCCAATTAGTATATAGTCAAAAGAGTTTTTCTTGTGAATCTAATAATGTAAAACCCAGACTGTCCTCATATATCAGAACAGTGATGAAGACTGGTCTTGAGTCAGTGAAGGCAGCGCTGCGGTTGTACTTCGACAATGCAGCAGAAGATCTGGAGAAGACACAGGAGAACCTGAAGCTCGGTCAGTTCACCCACAGCCGAGAACAGCCACGAGGTGTCACTCAGATCATCAACTACACTACCTTTGCCCTGCTGCCGGTCCTTTCCTCCCTGTTTGAACACATCGGACAGAACATGTTTGGAGAAGACCTTATATGTGTGTATTGATTTGTGTTGCTCATATATCATATGATTGAGACATCAACAATGAAACAGTTGATTGGATAATGTCAAAATGCTGACATGAAGTAGACTTCTGTTTCTTTCTGATGCACAACTTGATAGCTGATTGTTTACACATTTTATACTCCCTAAAAAAAGTCTTTTTTGTCTAATTTTTCAGTGGATGATGTCCAGGTTTCTTGCTACAGAATCCTAAATAGCCTTTACTTTTTGGGAACCAACAAAAGCATCTATGTAGAGAGGTACATCATGCCTGATATCATAACACTCTTTTTAAAGTGGTATGCATAAGACTGACATGGCACCCACAAAGGAGCTCTGATGAACATTTGAATGTTGTTGTTACAGATGCTATGTATTGCATTGTAGCAGAAATTACAATATACTATCTATACAAAGATCAAATATGTACAGTATGTACAGGGTTGATATTTAGATTAAATCATGCCATGGATGTATGGAATCAATTTAACCACATTCAAGACTGCCGAGGACTGAACTAGATTTAGCTGGTTCAGCTAGTGGCAGGATTCTCAGGTGCACATGCTTTATGCACTGACCGTGTGGAGGCTATGCAGACAGTCTAAGTAGGACTGTCCATGGTAGAAGTAAAACTTTTGACTTCATGTGCCCTCAAGCACTGTCAATGGGAATGAACTGGGCCTTGTATCTAGTTCTTATTAAACCATGAATGTGACATGAATTCAGCGCAAATGACTATAAAGATCTTAAGTTATTAAAAATCCCTACTTACTTTTAGTTCTACAGGAAACAGACAAATATACTGTATCAAAAAGCACTCTGCTAGCTTTCTTAGAATCTGTAAGAAAAAAAAAAGAAAGGCTTACTCCAATATGTTATACTAACACTGCAAAAAGTTTTACCAAACACATCTGACAAAGCAACTTATGTCATTGTTTTAACCATATTTGGATAAAACAGAAATAATACCTATTGATTTGTATCAATATTGATTGAGTCTTTTTTAATTAAACAAATGATTGATGATGAAAATAATACATTTTTGTTTGTTCTCTCATCTTATCTCCTTTTTATTCTCCTTTCCAGACAGCGTCCAGCATTAGGAAAGTGTTTAGCTGCCTTTTCAGCAGCCTTCCCTGTTGCTTTCCTGGAGCATCACATTAACCAGTTCAACATCTTTTCCATCTACAACATCAAAGGAGCTCAAGCCAGAGAGGGTACTCAGTTTCAATATTCAGCTGTTGTGTGAATTGGCGTTTCACACACACACATGAAATTACTATGTGAAAATCACATAGTAATTTTATCATTTTAGAAATATGTAAATTATTCTTTGTGAAAATCAACATTATTCATATGTAACTCTGACATAAACATAAAGTATAAGGACTGATATCACAGGTCTTTCTTTTTAACTGTAGGGGAAGGGGATGAGGGGTTACTGATGAGTCAGCGGGCACTGATAAAAACTTTGGAGTATTTGTATAAAATACGTAGTTATCAAGTTATGCATATATGTTTATATTTATCTTTTGTGTTCAAGTGCATCTCCCTTTCCACCTTCCAGCCATAGGTCTTCCAGGGCAGGTTGAGGAGGTTTGTTCTCTGATCCCAAATCTAGAAAAGTCTTTGGAGGAAATCATGGACTTGGCAGAGTCTGGCATGAGATACACTCAGATGCCCCATGTCATGGAGGTGGGATAAAAAGCTAACTCCACTAATTGAGTCAAGGGCAGAATATGCAGCATTTTCTGGATAGAGTTTAAAGACAGAAAATTTAAAATTGGCCCCTTCTTGCTGGCCAAACAACAACAGAACCACATGCCTCCTGCCCTTGACACATACGCCCACCTGCAGCAACCTACCGAGGGACTACAGGAGAGTGTACTTTCAGCCCAGCTAGCACTGACCTGTCCTACAAAGAAAGAGCTTACTCCAGATTCACTCTGTTTTATTAATGACTTTGGTCCACTCTGAGTTTTGCCTTTATATATTTATGCTTCTTTACTGCCATTGGCTTGGGGGGCTGCACCTCTCTACTCAAGGGTTGCTACCCAAAAGTATCACATACACAGCAAAACAACAAGAAAATGAGAAGTAGTTGCAGAGGCCAATGTCTCTGCTGAAAAACACAATATCACACACTTCTAGTGGGTCATCAAAGATAATAAAGGGATATTATTTCTGTATGAGTCTGTACATTGTTTTCTAAGAAAATCCTGCATATTATACCTTTAATTTAATGACTTAAAATTCATATAAATGGTTTGTGTGTTTTTCTCAATGGTTCCCCTCTGAGGAGTGGTTTGGTATCTTCTCAAAATCATTTATGTTAAGTTGGTACTCTTTTCATTGTTCCCTAAGTAAAGCTTCCAACCAGGAGCTGTTGGGAAGTGAATAATCTCATGATATTGCAATAATAAACATGTTTTTTTTCCTTTTTCTTTAGGTGATGTTACCAATGTTGTGCAGCTATGTGTCTCATTGGTGGGAACATGGACCAGAGAGCAACCCAGACAGAGCTGACAGCTGCTGCACTTCTGTGACCTCTGATCACATGAACACTCTGCTGGGAAACATTCTCAAGATCATCTACAACAACCTTGGAATAGATGAAGGGGCCTGGATGAAAAGACTAGCTGGTAACTACAAAATAAAGTGTGTGTGTGTGTGTGTGTGTGTGTGTGTGTGTGTGTGTGTGTGTGTGTGTGTGTGTGTGTGTGTGTGT
>JAUZTA010000017.1:19065439-19077404 GCA_034780835.1 Ctenochaetus striatus | reverse complement strand
ATTACGCGTGACAAACGTCTTTGATCTGACATCAGATGTGACGGGACAATTAATATAGATACAAATGTATATGCTGGATCAGACGTTTACATAAAATAGTGGTTGCTGTGATTGTTTATTGCATTGAAATGTGCCTGACACTCTGGAAACCTGCCTGTGAGGTGTGCGCACTGCGCGCCTGTCAGCCAAATTACCAATACGCTGGGTGCGCCGGCCTTGCGCCGAGAATAGACCAGGTCGGAGCTGGCGACCTTTCAGTGCACCTTCCGCGCAGTGTTTTGTCACGAAATTGTCAATGCGCCAAGCAGAATCTGTGGACACCTCCCCCTGGTGCGCCGTCACGCCCATTTAGGCGCACCCTGGTCTACCAAATTGTCAAATACGCTGCGCATGGTGGTGCGCCTTACGAAATTACCACTGCGCAGGGGTGCGCCGCGCCACCCTGTGCTGCGCCACGAAATTAGAGCCCATACACTCATCTTCCATGAGAGATGGAATTGTAATCAGCCAGATGACGATCAGGTGTGCAGGTGATTGATTACAGGAGAGCCTGAGAGCCCCGCCCAGCCCTGGGAGACAGGGAGAACAAGACGACACAAACACATAACACAAGGGAGGGAAACATAGAGGAAAAAACAAGGGGAAAAACAGAAGACTGGCTGGATCGTGACACCCTGAAAATCATCACATTTTAAACCTTACTAATGTATTATCCCAATAACCTGTGCTTATTTTGTTTCCTTTTTTTGTTATGACAGACAAATTTCTGCTGTCACTTTAGTTCCAGCCCCAGTGTTTCTGTGTTTGTCAAGCCTTTATACATATGTGGCTGCCTTCCCTTTTCCTCACCACATTGTTTCTTTTTTTACCATGAATGTTCTTTTTTTGTTTGTTTGTTTTTTTCTTTTTTTTTTTTTTACCTTGATTGTTTATTTAAGCTGTTTGGATTCTGCCTACTCCCCTGCTTGGATTTATGTTTTTGGTTGGAGTGATATACCACGTAAAACTTTGTGACTGTTAGTAAAGACAAACCATTTGGATTTTACATTGTCTGTTGTCTTTCTCTACACCTGAGTCTCTGATCATTTTAAACATAACAGTATAATTTGGCCATGACAGACTAAGCAGAGAATAGTGATCTACATACTCCCCAGAGGGAAAGATGAAAAAAATATCCTCCATGTTGCCCAAGTTGCTTTCATGTTTATCACCCTTACAGGAAGAGTACAGGAATGGACAACAGCTCAATGTGACAATCCATTATCTGTTTTTGCATGAAAGACTTTTTGGGGGCTTTGAGGCAGGCTTTGGTCCATAATAATCCAGGAAGCACAAGGACTTTTGATGCTCTAATAAGAGAGTGCTCAATTGGCCAACAATTTTCATCTGCACCTTGACAGTTGAGGGCAACTGAGGTGAAAGCTCTCTGTGCTGAGTGATTGAGGAACAGCTTTTGCCACCTGATTTAGCTGCCTACTATGATTGCCTGGTGGCTTTGTTGATTTAGGCTGATGTAGGTGATGGACACACCAGAGAGGTCAGAGGAATCTAAGAGGCCAACAAACTTGGAAAGACTTTGAAAGAGGCAAACAGGTGACATGACCAGCAAAATTATTTACTGCATCTCAAAATAAGCCCAGTAGTTCAGCCTTTGTGCAGGTTACGTCTTTTAATTTGAGTACAATTAAGAACAAGTGCCAACTGAGGCAAGTCTTTAAAATGAAAAGCAGGGTGCTGAGAGTGGTTGCCTGATATGAGGAGTGAAGTTTGGTAAATCACGTGGCAAAGCAAGTTGACGTCCAAGGAGGCCAAGGCCAAGGTCACAGCAGGTGTAGAAAAAATTAGTGAGAGTCATAAAGTGGTAGGGGAGGAAAAGAAAAAGTTGAGAGGCTTACCAATGAACCTCTGTAAAATGAAGAGCCTGGCTTTTTAACAATATAACCACCAAGACGGTCTGAAAGACCTTTCGGGTTTTTAATATTGCAAATAACTCGTATAAAGACAAGGTGTTTCTAAAGAAGGAATGATACATGTGAAGCCTGCTCCACTTGATGGCATTTCAAAGGATAGTGCTGTTTCCAGGGTTGACAACATTATATATATATATATATATATATATCTATATAGTTTTAGATATTTTGTTTATTAAATAAATTTTATTTAATAAATTAACACTAGTGTGGAGCACTATTACAGGAGAAACCCTTGCTACCTTAGATTAATTAGACAATGCTATTGTCTTGGCAACCCTGTTTTCAGAGCTCATTACTGGAAATGCTGGACTGAATGCTTTCCCGTTAATCTGTGTGACCTTTATTGACTCTCTGTTTAATGCCCTAAAGTAAACAAAACAGATCACAGAAAAGAGACTCAGGTTGGAAGTAAGCAGTATCAAGGAGCTCATACAAAGCTAAAAAAAATCAGTGAGGTTCTCTGGTCAAACACAAAATCTCACTTACTTTCTCATCAAAAGACTGCAGGACTTTGTGATGAAACCTAGTTACCATGCACAAATGAAAAACGCAAATGTCACCCAGGAATAATTTCGTTCATGGTCACTGAAGGAAAAATCTGATCAGAGATGAACTGGAGGAAATGAGGCATCTACTTAAGTGCAAAGAAGTTTAGCAGCAGATGAAGAGGTGAAAAGGCTTAGGGAGTTAGAGAAATTCCATCACAGCCACTGAATAACTTGGATTATTTTTACTAAAAGCAATTTGGGCAGCTTAACATGTTTTTCCTATTTACTCTGTACTGTAGGGTGAAAGAATTTCCCTTTGATCCTGGTTATGCATGCCCTGTGTTGTAGATGTGGCGCTAAATGTGAAAATGGTGGTTACTGTGTTTAGGTTGTGGGCTGAATAAAGCCATGTTTAATACATCTAATGCATACATAAATCCATTGATTACTGTTCCCTCTTCATCACCTACTGTCTGAATGTGGGCAAAATAGTAGACTTGACATTGTAACTAGTTGCAACTATACAACCTGTGCAGACTATCTGTCCACTCACCTGCACCTGGCTCTTACTCTCCCACCTTTTCACTATCTCAAATTCTAAGGCTTTATTGGCATTAAAGTTTAAGAAACAATTTTGAGGAAGTGTCCAAGAACAAATTAATCAAATATTTGGACAATATAAAAACAACCAAGCAGTGAAATGAGCAATAGCACAATATATGATACAATACAGTATAAAAAAAAAAAACTAAATTGTTCAAATGTATCTGCTAAAGTATCTTGGAATGTGTGTATATCTTCTTCTTTTGCTCTCTTTCTTACTCATACTCTCTATATTGGGTTATTGTATTGAAATAAAATAATAAATAAATAAAACTTCTCAAAATAGAATATAAAGCATAAGTTAACTCTTTAGTTGTAAAGTGTTTAGTGCAAGCAGACTGGCTTACAGAGCCAACATATAAGTTAAGCAGTCAGCAGTTAGAGGATAATGACAGCAAAAAACATCAAACCTTACCTCTCAGGCTAACATCATCAATGTACAATAGGATTGTCCTTGAAGGAACAATCCTTCAAGCACACTGCTTAGTCTTATCTTTTGAGTCATTAATGAGCTGATGCTGTGATCATCAGTTTTTATTAGTTTTCATACACCAACACTATTATTTGCACTGAAGAGGCTGAATCTTGTATCTCCATAAGGTGGATGGTTTACTCTATCACAAGACTCTCTAGATTTTTGCTGGGTAGTTACTCTAGGTTTATATTTCTTTAGTTATTTACAATAAAATGTAGGGTGCTAACTTCAGATTACATTCTTTACAAAAAATAAATTCAGGTGTTAACCAATGCTGAAGTGGGGAGGATGATCAATGTAGGAAGAGCAAAATAACAATTTTACAAAACATGTGTTTTTGTTTCAGTGTTCTGGATTTAAATGCATTTGAGAGGCAGAACAAAGCAGAAGGCCTGGGAATGGTGACAGAGGAAGGATCAGGTATGTTTCACAATGTTTACATAATATTGATTTAATTTTATTAAATAAATCATAGCAATAGAATAAAAGTACCACATTTTTTATGTAGTAGGTTGATGCTTTTCTTTAGCACCATCATGTAATGTTTTTAAATGTCACATTATTAAACCTAACAGCCTGAAATCCAGCAGGCACTTTGCTCTGCTTGCTGAAGCCATTGGTTTAATAGTGGAATACTAAAGAGTAGACTCTAAGGTAGATGAAAAAAGTCATCTTTCTTGAATTTAATTCACAAAGAGTTCCAAGAACAGAAAAAGTAATATACATTCATGCATCCTAAAGTTGCTTACAGCTTATTGTACATTGTAGACAGAACTGAGAAATATGCTCTTTGGTATTGCATCTTGTTTATGACTTTTGACATTGAGATTCTTTTCATCCTTGTGAAGCCTTTATATATTGTCTTACTTTTCTTTTATCTCCTCATCAGTTTTTTTAAGCATTATTTTTCTATTTATTAAATGGTAATGCAGTCCTGTTGTTCATATGCAATCATCTTTCATGTTCCATGCTGTTACTTTTCAAAATTCAAATCAATTTCTCTCATGTAGACAACATATAACATTGTAAGACATTTTACTTTAAGTATTTTGTAGTGTTAAATTTTAAAATAAAAAAATCAAAAAAATTTTTTTAGTAATAGTAGGTTAAGATTGGTGCATAAGTTATTATCATGTCATAACAGGTGCAGCAATCAGTGACTTCTTTACACCCTTTGATTTCACCTCACTTAAACATCAATATTTTTCTCCCTATACTGACAAGTTTATTGAGTCCCAAAATGTTAACTTTTTGAAAGCCTCAGACAAAAATCCTTTTTTAAAATATTTTTATGTATTAGACTGACTAGTACATTGAGGTCATTGTGTTCGATGACATTGTGATAAATCTGTAGGGTTATTACAAACCTGCCTTAATGTGTGGCAATTCTATTGATACCAGCCAAAATAGGCCTAGTAAGACACCTATAAATTCACTATTTAAAAAGTTTTGAGGATTACAATTCGTGTTTTTACCTTTAGACTCTCAGAGTGTATATTTCAATTGATGGCTCAGAGCTTTCATAGACCAAATTTTGGCTTACCACAGATGAGGCAGTGTCTCATTTAAAAATGCAAATTGGCATCCTTTCACTGTCTAATGACAGGGTTTTCAGCCATTCTATAACTAATTAGGTGATCTTCTGATTATCCACAACAGCATGACATTAGGTGTGCTTTTTTGTTCATTGTGTTTTTATCCCAGGTTATTTGAAGTTTTATAGTTTGTTCTTGTAAGTCACTATAGACAGTTATTATTTTGTCCTGATATTTGCTATATAATGTTGTAAGGTTAAGGTTTTCAAACTGTGAGGCATGTCTACCTAAGGGAGCACACTAGAGTTGTGTGGAGTCAATAGGCAAATAAACTGTGTTGAAAGTGTTAGGTGGTGCATACAGGTGTCATAAAAACCAGAAGTTAGCCTTTGTGGTTTGGCCCTACGGTTGACAGTGTCCCAAAGTTATTTATTTTGACTATGGAATAGCCTAATCATTACTGCCCCTATTATAGCATAAAAACATGGCTATAACTACAGCAAATGAAAAATTATCACCTCAGAAAGCTTTTCAAAAAGATCTATTGGCAAAACAAGCCTTTGGATGATGTCAACAACAACAAACCCCCCCAGCAAGGTCTTGTTGTTTTCTTTCAATCTTCAATTTTTTTATATATATTTTTATAGGGAGTTTTATTTGAGTGTAGGGAACTCTATAGGTCCTTTGTTAACACTATTTTTTCACATTGAAAGAGCAGCTAAATTCGGAATTTTCAAAGCTCTTTTCCCTATATGTAATATTTTTCTTTGTTTCTTTGTTTCTTACTTTCTTTCTCTCTTTCTTTCTTCCCCGTTTTCCTTTTCTTTTTTGTTTCACTGTACTTTCTTCCCTTCCTCAGTCATCACTCATGAGCGTGGTAATTATGCCTCCTGCCATTTTCTTGTGTGTTGGCTGGTCTCTCTCTCTCTCTCTCTGATACTACAGTTGGTTAGTTGTTGTGTCAGTTCTGTCCAGGTCCTAAGTGTAGAAATTCAAACCTTGTCCTTATCTGCTCTGTGCTTGTAGCTACTTCTCTGCCTAAACTTTACCATTGTATTATTTTTTTCTTTTTTCCCCTTGTATTTATATGTCTGATTAGCTTTATAGTTGGTTTTAATGTCTTGGTCTGGACATGTCTAGGCGGAAGTAGCAGAGGTGCAACTGTAGTTGTATGATGCATCCCTCTACAAAAAACAGGACCTTTACCTCCCTTTCAGAATTTGTTCAGTATCTGGCACATTCTATTTGTAAAATTATAAAAATTATAAAATGTGTAAAAATATGCCGTCCCTCACCTGCATCCTCCACCCCCATCCTCTTAGTCATGAGGTCAAGTCAAAGCCAGCTGATTATTTTCTCTAAGTAATGAGGACATTAATGTGCTGGTTGTTTACTGTTTTATAAGCGGTGTACAAACCTTCTGTTTTTTCAACCATCATTTCTGTCTTTTTCTGGTTCACTTTAAGAGGCTGCATAAAATACAAAAAATACCAAACAAATAAACATGATTAATCAAGCCTCTATTAAAGCTGTACTTATCAATATTTATCTACACAAATGAATAATATGTGAAATGCAAAAGGATCACACATAACATAAACTCAACAATGATTTTCCACTAACTCTGCAGTTCTGCCTTGATCTGTTAGCAACTGGTTCACCTCTTTCAGCTCATTATTTGGATTTACACTCTATGAATTCAGTTTTTTAGTTTTTACCCACACCCTTATCATCATTCATTCCAGTAGCTGCAGGAAGTTTAGATAAACCCTCTGTATGCTAGCTTGTGTGTATTGATACAGTAGATGTAGTTGCAAACGTGGTTGTTTTTCATCTCCCACCTTTTCTGTCATTCTGTTTGGTCTATATCTCCTCTTTGCACTTTGGACTTTACAGAGGCTGTTTGTGGCCATGCTACACTGGAGTGACCTCATCCTTTTCTTCTTTTTACCTTCCTTCTTCTCTCTGTTTACTGGCTGAGCTGTGTACTGTAGTCAGTGTCCTTGTCTTTCATGACTGTTGTGCTTGTGTGAAAACCTCAATTTGAATTTCCTGTTGTTTATTCCTGATTTTATATTTTGACTTATTTTCATCCCAGTATTGTATTTTAAATTCATGATTTAATTGTAGAGGTCATACATTATACTTCGTATAATGTTACTATCTTAGAGTTTTTGATGGACCAGAGGAAAATTTATGTACAGCTACTGTACACAACATTCTTAACTTCTCTCTGTTCAAAATCTATAGACTGACATCCATTTAGTATGTGAAGGAAAGCTCTCATTATTTTTTTTAACTGTGACCAATATATTCTCATTTGGTTTATCACTGTATTGAGAATAAGTCTGAAAGTGCCTTTGCGATTTTTTGCTTACTTTAAGCTTTTTCTTTTTTTCTAGAGGTTACTCACTATAGAAGATTCCAGAGATAATTTCTTATATTTTGAGATTATAGCATCTTAAATTGAATTAAATGATTAAACAAAACGTTTTATAATGACCTTTATTACTTTAGCATCATCAATGGTTGAACATGGTTTAGGATTGTTGAGCCCTTAAGATTTACCCACTCCATAGATCAGTCAACCCAGGAACTGAAAATCTGCCATCACAAAGGTAAAAAACAAATTCAACAAAGCCTCACATTATTTATGTGAGCTAGCTATTATGTCCTATCTTTATGAAATTTATGCTCTAATCCTAAAGAATTCTTGCAATTTGTCCAGTGTGCCATTTACATAAAATCAAATTCAAAACCAGACACTTCTGGTAGTAACAGGAATGTTTAGCAACCACTAACCATCACTAAACAAAAAACTGCTGCATTAATCAGGTGTCTAAGTAAAAGGATAGAAAACTTTGGGAGTGCGTATAAAGAGAAGGACTTTTTGTTGACCAGAAAAAGGTTGGGACAAGCATGTTTCTGGGAGGCCCAGGAGTCTTTCTGTAGTTATGTTAAGTTTATAGTAATGAAACCCAACATTTCCTGATTTTACTTCAAAGAGTACCTGCAGAAACAGACACAGTAATGCTAAATAAAGAGCTGTTGCCTGTTACTGTATCTTTGCTGAAAGCTTACCTGCAAAGGGTAAACAAATTCCTTCACCTACCATGCTGCGTAAAGGTTTACTGTGATGCTAGGAGTTACAAAAGACAAGCATGTCATCAATTAAAGACTGATGACATATCCCCTCTGTGTAAGTCAAACAATACCAAATTAGGTCAGGCCAGAACATATTGTGTATGATGACTCTTGTATTGAATTTTGTTGTGTTTTGTGCAGATTATGTTGTTCTGCTACACCTTAGTTCACGCCTCTCAATGGTTCGCTCCAAGTATGAACAAAAGTATACACTGGTGTGTGGCTGATCTTGAGATATATCCCTCACCAATTGCTAAGCTTTGCTATTGACTGCAAAAATAAGATAATGACTAGAGTAACCAAAATACATTTTGGTAAGTAAGTTGTCTAAATTTGCCAAAATGGACAAGGTAAGCTGCCTGAGTTTGGAGTAGAACCACTTCCCCAAAATAGGCCATTTCCTGGGACAAAAGAGAGATGGACTTCTGGGCACATGTTAAAATATATACACAAAGACATAGGACCTCAAACTGCAAGGCACTATTTAAAACAAAATACACAAATAAACAGAATGTGTTTTCATCCAACACATCGACCTATTAATATTCACCCTCTTAAACTAATTAACTGTTTCAAAGTGCTGGCTGCTGACTTGATGTATGAATGCAACTTCCATGAGAAATCGAGACAGTTGCCTTGTTACAGCGATCTTGCCATTAAAAACAAGACCAAACAAGTGCTGAGTAAACCACACAGCACAGATAGTTAAGATGATACTCAACCAGAGAATATAAGGTCACATTAACAAGGCACTAGGTTATGAGCTTTCAAGCTTTGGATTAGGATTTATCATGAACCAAGGTTAGCAGAGCATTGTAACAGTTGGGAGACCTGACTAGGATGTGAACTGTAGTGTGTGTTGTTTAAAGATGTTGTGGTTTGTGTGTCACATGGTGAATGTAGGTCGTGGTTGTTTTTAGTCATTAGTAGTCAGTTGCATGACTGACGTTTGCATGAGCAATTTTTGTGTGCAGTTAAGTTGATCTGCATTGTTGTTAGCAACTGGTAGTTTATTTTTGGCCTGTTTGTACATGGTTTTATTCCCCTGTACCTACCCCTTGATGTGTTCCAGTAGTTCACTGAGGGGGAAATGGCCCAGTTGATGTCAGCAAAGTTTTTTGGCAGAGCTAAATTCATATGAATTTCTTTTAAGGCATAAAGCAGTTTAAGACAAAGAGAACTCAACCAGGACAGACTAATTTGGATTTTGCAAAAAAATCAGGTGCAAGATTGTCAGGAGCTGTGAGGATTAATGACGCTGAAGCACCGCGAGCAGAGCCTGCCATAGTCTTGCTGACATGTTGTAAAAAGGTGGTAATGAGTACTTAAGGCTGATAAAATAGCAAAAAACTATGTCCACATTCAAAAAAATTCATGGCATGAAATATGGTCAGCTGAACAAGACAGTGGATTATTATGAGCACCACAGTGATAGAGATAGTGGGGTTTTGTGACTGTAAACACCAAGGTTGGTGGACATTGGCATGAGTCTTTTTCTTTTTCCTAACAGAAAAGTCTTATCTTTTCTTAGAGGACATTATTAGTAATTTCTGTTGTAAACTCTGATACATTAAGTCTTGTTGCCCATCCCTGCAGACAAAGTGTGGCTTGTTATTGTATGGTCAAGAAATAGGAATGACTGGTCAGGCTAAGAGAAGCAGGGTCCCACTGACATTACATTAGAGGTTATGATGGCTCTAATTAATTTAGCCGTGAGCAACTTTACTTGGAACAGGGGTTTGAGTTTAAAGGAGATGTGAAAAAAATGCAGGAAGCGAAACATCAAACCACAGGAGAAAAATGAACTGCACTGATATTTTTTTTAAACTTATTTTTCTGTTTTGGTTTTCTCAGTAGTCAAAATGTATCCATTCCCACACACATTTATACATTAGTAGCAGGTGCAACAAGACTTAAAGGAGAGTTTAGAATCACTTTCTTGCCTTTCTGGTCTCAAAGTTATGATTTTTTAGCAGACTCAATGCAGCAGCATAAAGGTATAGGGTACCAGTGAGCCCATCACAGCAATCACTGGGTTAAAGGCAAGGTACACTCTGGACAAGTTCTGGGTAAAACCCAAATTGTTTGTGCCTTAAGGCAACAGTACTAATCTCTGCTACATTTTTAGCCTTTCTTGCAGTTGTTAGGTATTAATTGTACATAGTAATCAATAATTGTGGCTCAGTTTAGATGTTTTTTAGCCCGTCTGGTTTTTTGTTGTTTGTATCACACAAGCTGACATAGCAAAAGTAAGCACAGCTTCAATCATTGTGTGCCATGAATAAAAGTCAAACATCCTGGTGGGACTGATCTATACGTAAGAAAATGTTTTATCACTACTAAATTACATGCATTGTTATAAAAAAAACTTGCACTTTCAGTCTTGTTAAAGATCTTTAAGACAGATTTTCCTCCCTCAGTCCAGTTCAGTTTTTTTTTGTCTTAGTATACTGATGTGCTCTGTCAATGTTTCTTTTACATCTTTTTATAAGTTACTTTGTAGTGTCTCAATTTCTCTTCTCTGATCCTCTTTTACTTTTGCATTTCTGGGTTTAAAGCAGCATTTTAGCACAGTCAGCTAGTCTTATCTCAGCTTTTGCAATTAACTTTTCATCTAGGCAGAGTCTACAACGGAAAGCAGCAACCAGCACAGTTTACTAAAAACCAAAACAGGTTTGGGAAAACATGAAAATAATCTACATTCAGTTTTGACTGTAAAATGCTGCTGTTCAAAAACCAATTCATTTCAGTCCTCCACCAAATGCTGTGGCTGCCCACTGCTCATCTGTGTGGGTGTGGGTGTGCGCGAGAGTGTGTATGTGTGAGTGTGTGTGCATGCGTGCGTGCGTGGGTGGGTGTGCATGGGTGTGTGTGTGTGTATGGCGGGATGTCTGAGTGTGCATGTGTGTCTGTTTTTAACTGTGTGTGATTCTGTGTGTATTTTGATCATGTACTGACTGAAAGAAAACAGGATTTATGTACATTAGCACCATCTCTTTTTAATACTTTTTCACTCTCCATCTTCCTGTCTGTCTCTCCCTTTCCTATATGTTTTCTGCTTTTGTCTCTGTTCTCTGACTATCTTTATGTGTATGTGTGTCTGTAAATATGAATGTGTGTTTGCACACGCCTGTGATCTTGTTTTAAAGTTTGTGCATACAATGTATGTGCTTGTGCATATGTGTGTCTGCATGTGTGTCCGTCTGTGTATGTGTGTGTGCATGTATGTGTTTTTCTCTTCTTTGACCAGGTGAGAAGGTCATGCAGGATGATGAGTTCACCTGTGACCTTTTCCGCTTCCTGCAGCTGCTCTGTGAGGGACACAATTCAGGTGTGTAAGCAAGTTATCTTAAACTTACTGATTTGATATAGGATTATGGCCAAGCAGCCTCTTCAAATAAACAAGATTTTATTCAGTTAGCTTACTAAAGTAACTGTAGCCCTCTTTTCTTTTTTTTGGATACTGTTCATAAAACTAAATATGTAAGCTATTTGTAAACATGGTGTAATAAGTGACAACATAGTAATTATTTCTTCACCTGGGTGGGCACCAAAAGCAACTTATTATTAAGTAATAAGTGAATCATGAGTCAACATTAGTACGAGCACATCAGAGAAGAGTTTATTGTTTATTGTGATGAAAGTGGTTTGTGTGTCATTCAACAGATGTTTATAAACTTTTCACTCTGTAATGATTAACTTGGTGTTTTCAAGTGTGTTCTTTTGTAGGTCATCATTAATTGTCCT
>JAUZTA010000017.1:18831450-18846631 GCA_034780835.1 Ctenochaetus striatus | reverse complement strand
CCCTAGCCTGAAATTGATAAGGTACAAATATTAAATGAGTCTGACTTTTGCCTCTTTTTAGGCTTCCATTGTTTTTTAAGAACGTGCATAATCTGCTCTAACAGAAGACTTTTTATCACTTTTTGGAAACATTTCAATTAGTTTCACATTCAGTCATTAATAACTGTAGCTCATTTAAGCCTGCTCCATCAGTGTGTCATCTGAAATAAAAACATACTAATAAAACAAAACTACCTATTTGTAGTATTTACTGGAATGTGACAAAACCAAAATGTGGTACAAAAGATTTTACATAAACACTTATTGTCAACAAAAGCTTGTTAGCTTAAACACTGGCTGGCTAGTTTGTAAAAAATTTATATCTGCAGCCCCTAATGAAGGTAAGTAGAGCTTTTTCTCCTGTTGTTTCCCCACCTCAGCTTCATGGTAAGTCAGACAAACTCTCTTCTAATAGAAAAACCACTAGCAAGCCCTTGGGCAAAAAGTTAGCTCTGGGTGCTCCTCTGCAACTCATCTTAGTTTATATAAATAAGGTAATCAACTTAACTACAATGCAAATGTGGCAAATGTCATTAAAAGATTGCACAGAGCAATGCTTTTGCAGTACTCATAATATAAAAAGTTAAAATAAAAAAAATTAACAACTATGAAACTGTAATTATTGTTATTATTTTAGTTTGATAGCCTATTATAAAATGGTGTTTTTTATTAATAGGCTATCAAACCAAAAAATAGTTTGTGGATTAGCAAATAAAAAAATCAGAAGAGATATTCAAAGAGATGATTACTTGTCAGCCATTAAAACATGAAATACTGCTGTACCAAACAGTGCAAAAAAACTGTATTTGTCTGGTGATCAATAATTTAATTTTTAAGAATATTACTTCATACTCTATCAGTGTTTTTTGACTTTTAAATGCTTAGCCAGCAATATTACCTTTTCACGTCGTACTTGTCACCTTGCATCCGATGCATTCTAACTGATAAAAATAATGCATCTCCAACCAGCCCCTAAAAAAATAAACTTTGTGTTACACATGCAGTTATTTTCTAAAGACAAACATATAAAAACACGGGTGACTTTAAATTATTTTTTCATATACTTTATTTTCTTTGGAAAGGGGATATAACCAAGCATTCATATTACATGTTTTCATTCCATATTTAAGCTCACCAGATGGCATACATACAAAACTATAGAACTTAAAGATGCAGCATTATCATTTCTAGTTTAATGGCATTTGTTTGTCATAAAGAGCTTTGAAATACCGAGCTCTCTTGATGCACGGGGATAAGGCAGTGAGGTTCAGGGGGGCAGAGAGAGAAAGGAGGGGATCATAATGCTCGACTGTCTCTGAAAAACAAACCTTGTTTTCAGGGAAACTGCGGCATCAAAGACTTTCTCCACTGGTACCATATTGGGTATCACATCCAAAAAGCCAAAAAGCAAAGCTTACACAGAAAATACATCAAAAATAACTTCTTTTTTTTGTAATCTTTTGACCTGGCAAAAGTCTGACACCACATCACTACTGAGGCTTCACGATGCTGTGTGCTCTCAGCTCAGTGGGAAAGACTGGAGAAAAAAAAAAAAAATCCTCTAAACCAGTTCACCATGAAACCACTCAATGGCCAAGTGCAACACCAGCTGTTCATGCGTCTCTCTGTTCAGGATGAAGAGGCCGGTCAGAATTGTCCTTTCACTACATTCAATCAATCATACGCAGCCTGCTGTAATTCCCCCCAGCAGACACCAGAGAAAGACGTAAAGATCGATGAAAAAACAAACACTGACTGTGTTTCAGGCGCAAAGGGCAGTTAAACCTGCTACTTCTGCTCACAACAGCCACAGAACCAAAACACATTTAAATACACAACCTCTGCAGAACAAAACAGAACCATACAACACTTCTATAGCAGGGGGTCCAATCACTTTTCTTATGATCCCTGAAACATACTTGTTGCCAAGACAGCTTCTTGGAAATACTGCAGTAATCGGAGCCAAGTATATCATCCATACAGTAAATATATAATGCTATTACATGGTTCTTGGAAGAACCGATAAGGCATGATTTACATTTAAAGACTGCATTAATTATGTCAAGCCACAGGGAATGTGTGTTTTGAAATTGGTAAATAAATACAGGAGGGCAGGGGGGAGGGAAAAGGATGGGTTTCCATACAAAAAAAAAGGTTAATCAAGTGTTTGACTGGACTGGAAACCTGCAGTCACCAGCTACACTTTAAGCAACAGTTTTGGTTTCTACTTCTACCCGCTGACCTTTTCCCCCTTCCCCCTGGGCTGTGGACACACCTCTTATTTTTCCACTTTTTGTTCTAAGACCATTTTTCAATGTTTAAAAAAAACAACAAAAAAACACCTCACACCAAATTCAAAAACAAGAGCACTCAGTCCGTATTTTGGCGTTCCACTCTTCACAGCTCAGTCTCCCACTCATATCGCAATGCATCCTCAAAGACACAGTTGTGTGACGGCGTTACTGGTGACTCAGAGGTCCTCAGCTGTCAGTTGTTGATTGTCTGGAGCTCGACCTGTAGGGGGTGCACTCTGAAGACAGAGGTGGCTTTGTGCCAAAGGTTTCTTCTGACACCATCGTGGAGGTCAGGAGCACTCTGTGAGGAAACACTGGCTAATAACTTGACAGGAAATGAGAGATGAAGAGGATTGTGGTGGTGTGGCTGAAGCAAAAGCTGTTTGGTATTTTTGCTTAAAAATGAATGTGACTGACAAAATTCTTGCTGATTACAACTGCTTGACTCACTAAGATTTATAGCAAGTTATAAGACATGTATAATACAAGGTTGACTTAAGATAAGAATGAGGTTTTTTACTTTGAAACTCAGTGATGTTAATATGTGTGTAGGAGCTGCTGTAAATACCACATATATTAGTTTACATGCAAATCAGATGTTCAAACTTGAACCACTGACATTAAACATTAATCATCATGTGTCACTTGGGACTCTGTTCTCTGTCAAAGCATCATCACAAGTCAACTTTGTCCAATCAATTTTGTTGCAACAGCCACACAAACACAATCTGTGATAACTGTCATGACTGCAGTTTCTGAGCTGTGGGTCTTCACTATGGCTGTGAGAAGGTGCATTACACTGCTTTACAGTCTTTTATGTTGGCTGGACTGGGAGAACATGACAGTGGAGGTTTCTTCTCTTTGAGCAGGACTGCAGATGCAGGCTGGGATGAATCATGAGCAGACCACATGAGGTGTGTATGATGGGAGGAGATGCAATGGGAGGAAGTGGACTGGAGCTTCTTGTCATCTCCTTCTTATAGGACAGTGCTCTCAGTGTCCAGGTCACAGTCTTTGGAAAGAGGCATAGAGAAGGAGGAGGAGGAGGAAGAGGTGGAGGTGGTGGAGGAGGAGGAGGAGGAGGGGGAGGCTGTTCCTGGCTGCTGGTCTACAGCGAGCTCAGGGACCAAAGCACGACTCAGCCCTTTGAAAGACATCGCCGGATCTAAAGAGCAAGAGAAAAGGATGTAAAAAAAAAAGTCAATAATAATCATAAACATGTGTTTTAAAGCTGTAACATTAATGTTACAAAAGAATCTTTAACTACAAACAAATAAATATGATAAATTCAAACAGGAAATATCTTTCCAGTTAGCGTTTGTTAGCATGTAAAGTTAGTTTGGTTTTCATGCATGCAGGCATTCACATAGAACACAGCATCCCACAAAGATAAACACAGTATTTAAACCCGCATTATATGAACAATGGGCATAATAAAGAACATGTGCAGCTTCATCCTGCAGTATGAAAACATTTAAAGCTGCTGCAATTATGCCATCTGATGCAGCTGTGTAATATTTTCCATAAGCTTTCAGAGCGGCAGAGGCTGAGCAGATGTCAGGGTGAGCATTTGAACAGCAGGTGGCAGTGTTCGGCCAGAGCCCGTGAGCAGGGAGCAGCATGCAGTGAAAGTGGATGGAAAATGTGAAGTGTGGTGAATTCATCAGCTGCCAGAGCAGAAGTGTAAAGAAAATGGAGCTGGAAATCCCCAGTTCACATGTGAACACACTGCTGGACAAAAGCGCCGTAACTCTGAGTATGTATGTTCGATACATGCTGACTGAGCTGATGTGCATCATCTTCAGCTGGGAGCATTAGTGACAAGACATGAACATTTGAGTTATGAACATGTATGTCAGAGTTACACATGCTTGAAGAGACACTAGTTAAGAAAGTCATTACAGCACCCTTAATGACAAACAATATTAAATGCTCCACATTTAAAAAAAGAAAAAGAAGAACTGATGATATGGTGTTACATCTCAGAGACTGTGACTGAAGATGAGTGTCTGATGATACATAACAGCCCTGATGACAACATGTCATATTACAGCCAGTGGCTTTTCACTGTCGATTAATTGGAGCGCCCATTTCTGGCATTTAATACAAAGTTAAATATTCAGTGGTTATTGCAAATATGAACCTAAAGGAGTGAACAAGATCTTGCCTGTTGTTCCAAAAGGATGTAACACTGTTGTAAAGGCAATATAAAGTAACAAAACAGTTTAAATAATTGACATGCTAGTTTCATTTTACTCAGAGTGGGTTATATATCAAAAGCAAAAAATTAAGTTTGTTCATGCCCATTTTTAGGTTATGAATAACAAAACAAAACAAAACAAACCAAAGCAAAAACAAACATGGAACTGCAGAAAAAATTATGCTAATGCAATAAATATTAAATGCTTGGCTGAAATGGGGTTGCCGGTGCTGTGCTTTGTGATAAGGAGACTGTAACCTTCATCAGATTCATTAGTTTTATCATGTTTTCCAGCTGGTTCTCTACGTTTGAGGTTTGACTGGCACTTTTAGTTACATCATCTTACTGCTCCATCCTCTTCTGCAGTGGTTTAATGGCACCAGAATAAGAATTATAGGCAACAACTGTTTGATCTTGATGCAGCTGACTCAGCATATTTGCAGCACAGTGATGCAACTCTGCTTCTGATTACTATGATTTCACCCTCCCAACTGTAAGTTTTTACCCTCTTTTTTAATCCAATCTGCTTTATTTGAGTAGTATTAAATATCAGAAATGGGCCCCATACTAACTGTTTATATAGAACTTGGATTTACAGAGTGACAGTGGTGCATCAGGGCCACCTAGATGATATCTGAGGCAGCAGGCAGAACATGGTGGGTGTAGTGAAAAGTAACATTTCTTAAGCAAACAAAAAAGTGCAGGTGCCACTAGTGAAAAGGTCAATTAACAACCAACCTCACACAAGTGAATCTTTAACCTGTGGAGTTATTACAATGCAAGACTATTAGAAAGAGAGCACATTAGTGTTCAGCAGTTAATCAACGTTAAAAGCATAACATTGGACATGCAGTAGTGGCTTAAAAAACAACACTCACCCATCATCTTGTAGGCAGTGGCACAGACACCGTTAGTATCACTGGCCTGTGTGGTGGGCTGGGGGGGTGGCGGGACGTTGGGTCTGTTCCGGGGCTTAGGGACAGGCCGCGGCCGGGGAAGGGAGCCTGACTGGTAGGGAGACGAGGACGAAGAAGCTGCTGCTTCCTGGGTGATACTGGAGGGTGGAGGGGTGTCCGGAGGGGTTGGTGTACCCGGGGGTGAGGGGTCAGCACTCTGCTGATCCCCAGCAGGCTGGCTGTGTGATGCCAGCTGCATTGGAGGGCTGGCCTGCGTTGGGGGCTCTGGGGGTGGATGGTTGGGCGCCTGGATCGGGGGCTGGTTACTTGAGTGGCGTCTGGGTGTGGCGCACGGCTGTGAGGTGGGGGAGGTGGGCGAGGTGGGTGAGTGGCTGGACCCGGGCCTGGGAGTGGGGCTGACAGACTGGGATGAGCCGGAGGAGGAGGCGTGGTTCACTGAATTACAGGGCTGGCTGGGTGGAGGGTTTGTCGGCTTGGGAGGGGCAGGGGCCGGCTTCTTGGTACCTGAAATTTCATGGTAAATCCATTGAGTATTGCTTGACAGTCAGCATGCTAATTACATCTGCAAATGTTTCCAGCTGTCAAGACTCGATCCCTTACACACAGTGTTTCCACTGTAAATCATATTACTCTCAGCAAGAAGAATAAAAACTGAAACATTACTTTTAAAAAGCTGTAAAAGGGTGCAACTGTTTCTGCTGAACAATTAAAAAAATATTAAAATATTCAAGAATTACAGTGAAAAAAATCAAATGAGAAGGATGAGAAGATTCATAGCACTCTTACTGTAAGTCTGAGCTGTTATCATGTAGCTTTAGCTAGCAGCCTGTCAGCTTATCTCAGCATGAGGACTGAAAACAGTAGGTAACAGCTATCCAGTGGCTTTGTCAAAAAGAATCAAAATCCACCTACCAGCCCCTCTAAAGCTCACTACTCATTACTTTCTTATTGTTTAATCATACAAAACTAGTGAGTAAAAACAACAACTGCACTTCTTTTTTTACAAAGGGCGTCAACATAGTAGACTATTTCCCAAAATGTCAAATTATTTCTTTCATCACTCATTTTCTTGCTAGTTCCAAATGGAAAACAATGTGGATCAATACATGTTCAAATAAAAAGTGTCCTGGTCAGTTTAGTCTTCCTTTAACTTCAGGCTGAAATCACAATATATTTCAATACAAGAGGTAACTGTTGTGCACAAACAGTCTTAACAGCTTATTAATGTGGAAAGGAGCTAGAGAATTGCCTTGTTTTGTAAGTGATCAAACAGGCTTGAGCATCATTTCTCTGTTTTGAAGGAAGCAAGTGTGACAGTGAAGCGACATGTGACAGTAAAGTGAACACTTAAGCAGCTACATGATGGACTAACCGTGATTGTGGGGGGGTGGGGTGTGAGGTGAATGATGTATAATGTGTGATCATATCAATAAAAAATTTTTTTCAATCAGTTTTCATGAAAATTGTGAGAGCTTCCAAGTTTCTGACATCAAATTTTATTTTCAGCATATACATACTTAGGCTATATATGTTTTTAATTAAGTATATTTAATCAATTTAATTAGGTCAAACATTAAATGTATTGCTTTTGAACTGTTATTGAGGATATTTTAAAAAAGGGTTAGCACATTCTGTTTAATTTTTTATTATTATTTTTCAATGCTTACCAACTTTTTTGGTCGCTTTTTTACTGAATTCATGTGCAGACTCTTACCTCTGCGCATCATATGTGGACTGGGCCCCATGGATCCAGCCCCAGGAGCCCCAGGAGTCCCAGTGCCCAGCTGCCCTGCAGCCTGGCCCCCACCAGCAGAGCCATTCCTCTGGGTCAGAGGAGTCTGGGCAGGTGTGGGGTCCCGTAGCTTTGTGCTGTTTCGGGAAAAAAGAAATAAAGAAATTCTTTGAAACCTCTCAGCTTTCTGAAACTCTGTCTTTGGCTTGTGCAGCAACATCCGCTGCTAGGTGTATCTTTCAAGCCTTAGAGCTTTTAAAATATTTAAAGCACTGTTTTGTTCAGCAAACTCAGCTACGATGTCAAGTGCTGTGATGAAAAAGCTCACAAATCCAATCTGATTGCCTAATCTAAAAGAATCATTCCAACAGAGTCTGTAGGACTTAAAGAATGCTGGGCTGAATAATGTTATCTGTCTGGATGTGAATGTTGTCCTTTCACCAACTAAATCAAAGGCATCCTTCAGTCATTGCATAACAGGCATCAATGTCCAGCCTTTGCAAAGCAGTTTAGGCCAGTTAGTGTGAAGTTACTGCTGATTCCAGTGATTTGGGGAGGGAAGCAGAGGGATGGGAAGTGGACAGGCTCTGCAAGCAGAATGACAGCGGCCATTGTTGTGTTGTGTCTGTGGGCTGAGCTCAGACACGTCTGCATAGCTGGAGCTGGTGGTGGTGTAAGAAAAACGTGCGGTTTTTGCTAGAAAAACAAGAAGCTGAACCCGAGTGACTATTAGAAGAGGCTGTGTCTGCAAGACACCAGTGAAGCATGCATTAATGATCGGCTATATTTCAAAAAGCCGATCGCACTGACCTCATCCGTTCACTGAGAAGGCATTAATGTCTTCCCATAATATCAGCACTAAAAGAATAAAAGCATGTCTGTCTGCCTGTCTGTCTATCTGTCTGTCTGGCATGCTGTGTCATTCTCCATCAGCAGCAGACATGCAGAGTTGCAGCTCTTACCTGAGCTCCTCTGTGTGCTGGGCTAGGAGCTGCTGAGCGGCTGCCAGAGCAGCCAAACCCTGCGCCAAGCTAACGTGGGAAGCGTCAGATCCTGAACCCCCTGAAGGAGCTTGCGGCTGGGGCTGGGGCTCAGCTGAGGGCTGAGGGACCTGCCCGGCCCCAGCCCCGACCCCAGCCACGTGCCCCTGGCCTGGAGCATCCACAGGGGGTAAAGGAGGCTGGAAGGCAGGTGAAGTGTGCTGCTTTCTAGCTAAGGTGTTACTGCCTCTACGGAGGGTGTGGTCCGAGTGCTTGTTAGGGGTGCTACACAGGGAGAGCAGGGAAATAATGAAGGAGAAACACAAAAACACCAAAGCTTTGATCAGAAAGTCACAGATTAAACCCGGAAAGAGAATCACCATAACCCCAGAGCACAGAGAGAAGCCATTTAAAACAGTGTTAAGGATTATATTTTAAAAATATAATCAAATTTACCCCAAAATCTATGGGAAAGAAAGACAAGAAAAAGCATCTGGATTAAAGGTCAAATTAATACCCAGGGCATTAATCGGAGTAAGCAACATTTTGTGGGACAGAGAAACCTTGAAAACAAGGATGTTTTTAAGGTGGTCTAGGAGGTGCTGAGCAATTCCGTGTTAATTACTTGTCTTTGCGCGTTGTGTCGTTCTCTGGTCCAACCATACTGACAGGCCTCTTCCTCTCTATAGTGCCGCAGTCATAGTCAAGGTGATTGTTGTGGTTGGCTGCAGGTGCAGGCATCGCGAACATGCCAGAGACATTGAAGTCAACGTCTGTCGGAGCAGAGAGAGCAAGATTTATCAATGCAAACTAGCACAATACAAGTTTAAATCTAACCTCCTATGGACAAAGAACACAACTTATTAAAAACTTAAATGTACACAGTGTTATTTCAGGTTTAAGAGCTTGTATTCTGGCTTGTTATGCGGTTTGTAATCATGATCATGTTAAGAAAACAGCTCCAAATAAAAGGTTTTATGGGTTGAGACTAGTTGACACCAGAGAGCCAGTCACATTTGCTTGGCGAGCCCAGATACCTACCCTCAGGAAAGAACCAGTCAGCATGCTGGATGATGGGCTCTATGATGGCCACCACATGCACAGAGGTAGCTGCAGCCATCTCAGCCAGACTCCTGGGTGGAAGCACAGAGCACAGACAAGCAAAAATGAGATTCTCTGACATAATGAGTGGCTGATATAAGCTAAAATAACAGACTATTGTTTGTGGAAATCACCACAACCCTAGATGAGTATAATGCCTTTTCAGAGTTTATTACATTTTTCTTGTTTTTCTTGTTTCTTGTTTTAAAGAGTAACATGTAATGCTGTATTAGCAGTATCATCCTCTCCTTCCTGTCAATCTGCTCTCACCCCTCAGTCTTGGCCCACAGCAGATTGGGTCCCAGGACAATAGAAATGTTGCTAGGAGTCATTTTGTTCACCTCGCTGTCCTGAGCCAGTTTGGATAAAAACTTCACTAGATACCTGCATGAAAACATGAGAGTAAACGAGCACAAGTTAACAAATTGTCCCGTAGAAAAGAGGAAATTGAAGAACTGCTGTTGAGACATAACGAACCTCAAATTGGTTTTGCAGTTCTTTGGTAGCTTATCACACACGACCCAGAGTGCCTGGAGCCTCTTGTCTGGGTCTGACACACTGGAAAAAATATAGAAAATGAAAACCGATTTAAAGCAGGCCTGATTTAAAATTGATTTAAATCATAGTCAAGTCTCCAAAAGCCCATCATTTTTCAATCCTACACAGTGAGAGATCCACTCAAAAATGGATGCATTTAAATCGGTTATAATAACTTGAGCCTTACCTGGATGCCTGGATCCATTCATCATAAAGCTGATAAGTCATTAGAGGTTCAGGGAGTTCCCTCAGATAGGACTTCAGTGCTCCTGAAACCACATATTCACAGATATTTTCAAAAATTAAGCCCCTATTCGAGGCAATTAAACATGAGTATAGAAAAGTTTAGTTGATTTAAACTTTAGAGATTTAGAGATGACATGAAAACACAAGTAAGTGCATTTAAATAAATTATAATTTCCCTGAGTGACACAACCTACTTGTTTTTAAGTCTAAAATCACTAAAAATTTAATTATTGGCCAACATGATATACCAAGACACAAAGAAATCCAAAAAAAGTGTCTGGTTTGAGACGTACCAGCGACAGCGTGGGGGTCGGAGTAGAACTCCTCTAGTTGTGACGTGGAACAGTCCAGCGCAGCCTTTAGCTTCTTGAGCTTGGACGCTCCCGCTGCGATCCTGAATAGACCCTGGCACACAAACACACACACATGAAGACAAATAATCAACAGTAACATCACCAGCGAACAACAACAACATCAACAACAAGGACGCATGCAAACATTCTATATACAGCACACGATGCCTCTGTGCTTTCACTGAAACCAACGCACTCACACGCACTTTCCTAACACTCAATTACAGATGGACTCTGTATAACTGCACTACATAAACCCCCCTTCCCAGCCCCCACCCTGCCAGCTGCACATAATGAAACCTTAAAGCAAGCAGGCAAACAAACCCACCCACCACTCACAGCACAGCAAACTCTTTACTTTGACGCATAAACAAAGACCGTCTTCACGCAATAATGACACACACTGGATTCACCAAGGAATGAATAGGGAGACAAATAATGTGCTTTGCAGTTAACACTTACGCTCTCTAGCTCTTTTTTTTTTTTGCACAGACTCGAACGCACAAACACACACACACACACACACACACACACACACACACAGGAATCATGATTTATAGACAGGAGACAAGTAGATTCTATTGTATTCTAAATTTGTTTCTGGGGAAGGGACTTTAAAACATTTCATTAATCATTGCTGTAGCGTAACTTGTGACGTTCTCTGAGGAACGGCGATACAAAAATACAGGAGTGTTCCTTGTTTATAGTTTGCCTATCCGCCCTGAGTTAAGACGTTAATGTGAGCAAACAATTTACAGCTCGGTTTTAATTATGTCAATGACCAGCGGAGCCGCTAATCGCAGCCAGAGCACCATGTGACTTTTAATGAGCTACGCCTACACTTCTTTCACTTCAACAGAAAAGAAAGAAAACAAAGGAGCAGTCAAGTCTGCTAAGCAAACAAAATTCTCTTTCTGTGCTGTAAAATAAAGTTACATTGAATTAGCCTAGTGTTAGATAATAGCTTATCTCTAGCTTATCATTTGACCTTAAACATCAATATTAAAAGTGCTTGTATCAGTTTTTGGCAACTTAACATACCAATGACATTTTATTACTGCTGAAAGGTGTCAAATGATATAACTATCCTTAGAGCTCTGTTTTGGTCTTCCCCAACCTCTAAGGGAAAATCTGGTTCTTTTTACTTTTGTTCATTAGATTCTGGTGATGATCATGTTATGTGTGGTGAGCTTATCAGAGCTTCTTTGCTAAAAACAGGCCTGATAAGACTGACTTTTAAAATTCATTTGAGAAGATTGAACAGGGTTTTTTTAACATATGCACACTGCTGTGGAACATTCATGCAGGTGAAAAAATATCCGGAAGGAACTTGATCTCAGTGGACTTTTGCCTGCAGAAATATATGATGGACCACTGAGATCCTTTGCTCAACAACAGCTAGTATCCCATCTAAGGTTCATAGGGAGCTAATTGGGCCTCATTCAGGTAAGACTAATGAACTTCCATATCAGTTTGATTTCAGTTACTCGGTAATTCATGCTACCATTTGTTTGATCAGTAATAGACTAATTATGTCGGATGCAACTAACAGAGCAAGTTTCCTGTCTGAACTCCCCACCTCTCTGTCTTAACTTCATTACCTCTTCCTTCATGCCAGTCTCCAGCAGCATCATGACACAGGCCTCTATTGGCAGGGCGATCTCCCTTCCGCTCCTCTTCAGGTGTTCATCCAGCGCAGTGCCAAAAGCAGGTTTCTCTGTCCACGAGTCTGAACACAAAGAGAGAAATTAACGATGAAGGGGGGATGAACAACTATACCAGTGTGAATTAAATTCATATTATTACAAATCTGAAGAGGAACAAGGCAGAGAAACAGGTCTGAAGTAAAATTCATAACTGTTAAATTCCCAGTAAAGTTTATTGTTTCAGTGCACTGATGCCAACTGGATAAATAAAGTTTACTGTTAAGCATTAAAATATCCTCATCTTATGTGTCTACATGCATGTGTGTGAGCTAATGTGCACGTTAACTGAGAGGCAGAAGGGGAGGGGGGGACTTGCAAAACCCAGGTGTGTGAATGTGAGAAGGGGGGTGTGTGTGTGTATGGAGTTCATGAGTCATTGCCACATGCTGGGGGACCAGGCTGGTCTGCTTTATAACATGTGTTCAGCACAGAAAGAAAAAAACTGCTTCTTATAAAAGACACAGCTTCACACCGGCCAAAAAAAGGGCAAAAACATTGTGGAGAAGCTTAAAGAGGAGACATTAAGTTCTCAAAATGGAAAATTCAATTACTTTTTGAGAGCAAAGTAATAAAAACAAAAGACTGTTTCTTAATATCTGGGCCTCAGTAGTGCCTTTTAACAATTACCACAATTGGAACAACTTCTAGTAGTTCAGAAGTTACAAAAACAGACCCGAATAAAATAACTGAGAGGTACAGTTAGCTGGTTTCATTTCTCACACTAGCTAAAAAGGGGAATTAAAAAATGCTTCTCCTCCTAGCGACTACTTGTCAGTACACCTTTGGGCAAGCTTCTCAAACCTAACCCGTGTCAAACAGGAAAAGGTTTGTTTGAAGGGACACCAAACAACACAGGAACCAAGGAAAAACAGGGGCTGTCGCCTGGAAAAAGGGCACACATGCACTCTGCAGGAAACATGTAAAAAGATCCCTGAACAGAGTCCCTTTTTGTATGCGACTTTTTTTTGTTGTTTTGCTTATAGCATTGCAGTGTTTCGTGTTAAGCGTCTGTGTGTGCATAAAGGCGTGTTTGCATGTGTTATTACCTTGCTGTGCCTGGATGGTTGGCAGGACGTTCTCCAGAACAGTGAGGGACTTTCTGTGGTAATCAGCTTGAGCTTCTAAGAGCTGCAGAAACAGAAAAAAACCACAGAGAGAAAAAAAAGATGGCGGGGGGATGTGAGTGGAATCAGACATGCAGTAAAAGACATGACAGCAAAGTAAATAAAATGGCTGGCCAAGCCTGTGTTCCCCCAGTTCCTATGCAGCTGTGAACATTCCCACAAAAACACATGTCTGGCCTGTTGACACGCTGTACTCACTGTTACGAAGTAGCGGGCATAGTCTCCTTCTTTTGAGAAAAAACTGTACATGTCTGCTGCGAGTTGATCCTGGATAATAAAAACAGCAATTTAATCTGTTAGAGCACAAAAAGATGATAGCCATGAACTTAATACTTATCTTCTAGACAGAGTTACAATAAGAAGGATAGTCAGTGATAAAGGGGGTCGTGTTGCTGCTCTAGACTCTTATTAATTTAATAAAGATCCCCCATCTCTGCTACACAGTCTCATCCATTAAATAAATGAGAGTTTAAGGTAGCACAAGGACAGACGTCAGCGGCCAGCTAAGTCGGTGCGCTACGTGAGTCATAAATCCTCCAGCTGTTGGCAGAACGCACCGAGGCTGGGAGGAAGAACTTGTGAAGGGGAAACATAAGGCTCTTTGCTTCCTGGGCAGAAAACCTGACACATCAGGCACCCAGCTCGCACAGAAACTTCCCAGTGATTCAGTTCAATAGATGCAAAGACACACACATGCTCAGCTGACAGAGCATTTTCAGTCTAGTCTTAGTTTCAGCTAACTGGGTCAGAGGGCCCAGGGGGCTTGAAAGTCCAGTTGTTGCTTAATGTTTTCCCAGTTAATACCTCTGATGACTTTCATTTTCTTTGACACATATGGCCATGACTGTCAATACATCTTCCCATTTATTAAAGAGCAAAGGCACTAACTCTTCTACCAGTGTGTAAGTCAGGATAAACAGTATTATTTAGTGTCTTCTTCCTTTAAAATCCTGGCATCTGTGTAAAGTGACATCAAGCAAGTTTTTTAACCATTTCGCAAAGATTCTTCCATGACAATGTAACCCTGACAGCATATCTACTCGTGCTTGTTACCTTGCAAAGCTCCACTTTGTTCGTGGCCTCATCCATCTCCTCCTTGAGTAGGTCAGCCTTGGCCGTCAGTGCTTGGGTGTTTGTTCCTGAGATTATTGACTTGGTTGCCTGCAACCATCTGAGTTTGAAAAGAAAAGGGAGATTGGAAAAATAAAAAATACAGAAAAAAAGTTAATGTAAGGAGGAGTTGGCTTTGAGTGAGACTGCTTTAAGTCTTAAAACAAACTGCACTGTTCAGTTGTTTAAGTTTGGTCTGGATGCATCAACTGACTCAGTATCTTACTTCAACACACATAACGTGATGAGAGAAGGTGAGCTGTTAATGGACAAACCTTGCTCTGGCAGAATCATAGTCCAGCACCAATTTGGCCAGCTGTTTCCTCTGCTTCAGGATGTTCGGGATGTCCACCTACAAAAAGATATATCCCCAAAACACACGCAAGTTGGATGAGCCGCCGGAGAGGTAAGAATGACAAGAATCTGACCATTGTTTCTTCTGATTCTTCTTCCTGGATAATTTTCTTTTTGAGAGCAGAGTTTCAGTTACGGCTGTTAAAGTCTGACATATTTTAATCTCCAGAGTCATTATCTGGATAGATTTCTACATGTCCTGTCCTGACATTTTGTGAGTTTCTTTTGTTTGTATATTAGACTGAAAACACAGAGATCTTGTGCTTGCACAGATACACACACACATCTCCCAGCTGACACTACTAAGAGATAAAGAGTGCTTGTACTGAACGCTGCAGCCTGCCCAACCACCATAAAGGCAAACTGAGGTGAGTGAGAAATATCAGACATGATAAAACAAGGGAACACTAAGTATTTTTATAAATCAAGCAGGTCTAATCAGTTGTTTTCAAGCTCAATAAACACAGATAATATTTGACCGGAATTTC
>JAUZTA010000017.1:18666057-18679238 GCA_034780835.1 Ctenochaetus striatus | reverse complement strand
TTAAATGTTACTGTCTAGTCAAAAAATACAATTCTAGTAAAACTGTGGGCCCGTGGATAACGATGTCGGGCCACATGCCTCACCATGATTTCTCACGTCTCACAGATCTCTCAGCACAGTTTGGTGCGTGTGCTGACAAAAACTGTGTGAACTGTATGCAACAAGGCCCAGGCTGGAGGGGGAGAGAGAGAGGAAGACGGGGAGTGGGAAGTGAGAGAAAGATAGAGAACGGAGAGAAAACAGACACATCATAAGTCGATATTAAAGTTCACAGCAGAGGGAACAAGGGATGGAGACAAAGAAGTTGTGGTTGTTAATGTTTTTAAGTATTAATGTAGGTTGACCAGATTTGACTTTGGACATAGTGAAATAAAATTACATGTCTAAACAAAAACTTTTTTCCCAGTTCATAATCCAGAAAAAAAAAGATGCTATAGGTAATTTGTAATTATTAGCTTGTTGGTGAAGGTCATTTGGGGTCTGGATGTGTAACTGGACTCTCAGCACAAATATGCAAGAGGATAGAAAGCCTCTCTTTTCAGCCTGGCACACACACACTTGATATGTTCAAGGAATGTGGTTGGTCAGACTGGAAATAACTCCGGCTCATCTGTGTTTGTGGACAAACACACACACACACACACACACACACATACACACACACAAACGGGGGAGTGTTTAAGGTTTGTGGAGCCTCACCGCAGGCCCGGGCCAGGCATGTTTGGAGTGGTCGCTGCCTGTCAGCCATGCGTCCCTCATGCCGGGCTCAGCAAACAGACTTGAAGAGAGGGTGGACAGGGCCGGGCCGCTGCGACCACAGAGCCAGTCCTGCCCAGTCCTGTCGGCAGCAGATCTGCACTGCTTCCTCATAACAACGATCCCCATGGCAACCTCTCTGTTGGCTCTGTTTTGAACACAAACTCACTCTGGCTGTCTGTTATTCCCCCGTCTGTCCATCTGTATATCTTGAATAAATGGTTAGACCTCCATGCTGTAACACACACACTGATGTACGTGCTCAACTCGATACAACAGCTTTTAACACGGGTTTATGTTTCTAAACATACAGTTCTGGCTTTCCTAACAAGAACAGCCTGACAGTAAATGTCTTTGCTGTTCTGAGTGGAAGGCCTTTGCATGTTTTTTGGATCTTGCTGGATTGTTAACTAGCTAACAAAGCTTAAAGGCGGCCATTTGTATGGGTTAACTGAGCGGACTAATCAAATTACAACTCATAATGTTTTGGAGTGGAGACAGAGATACACGCAGAACCTTTACACAGAGGTTGTGTTAGACTCTCCTGTTGTCCGTCATTTTGATGGACAGGGTTGTAGAAATTCTGTCATTGTAATTTTCATGTCCCTAAGATAAAATATTGTTTTTCACTGGCATCTAATTTTCAAAAAACTCCATCCCAACAATGCATTTATAAAGGCATCAAGGGAAAAGAAGAACAGAGACACAGACTGTGTGGTCACTTTACATGTCAGCAACACCACATGAAGCAGATAAATGACCCCCCCACCCCCTTGTACTAAGAGCCGAGGGCAATAGAAACAGACCTGTGTTGACTCACATAATGATATTTCAGTTACTTTTCAAAATCCACATGAACCACTCCTCAGAACGGCATTAATTTGATCCACTGCCCAGCACCTAATTAAAAAGAAAATATGTCACTGTTGAAGCTTGTCCACCTGTTACGTTCTTTCCTTCTTACATAAGGGTGGGTGAGGAACACCAGTAGCAAAAATGCTGGGAGTTGAATTTTTTTATTTGAACTAAATTATGACTGGTGTGTATGTTGCATATGTAATTTATCAGAGCACAAAGTTGTACTATGAAAGTTGCCGAAAACTCAGTTTAAGTTAAAAATGTAGTTTTTAAAATGGAATCTAGCACTGTGCTCACTACTCATAAAACACACCAGGTCTACTTTACCACATCACTTCCAGTAAACAGTAAAACAGCATCACCAATATAAACCAAATGTTCTATGGTCTAGCTTAGCAAAAAAAAAAAAACACAAAACACTTATTCTGCATGTTAGCTTTTTTGTAACCAGCACCAACAGTTTGAACCATGTGTTTATCGTCCAGAACAGCAGTAAGTTCTTAACAATGTTGCGTGAGAATAAATTGCGGTAGATTGCCCTCAGTGCTCTAATTTGTCAAAATGACAAACGACCTTCATATTTTTCTGTTATTCTTAACAAAAAATATTACTCGACAAATGTTGATCTTGTTATTAGAAAATGCCTCTCCAGACTCACACATACAGTGATTAAACCCAAATAAATATCTTTCCTGTCAGCCTGTTTTTCCTTCATATCAGATAACACCATTCCATAGCTGAGCTGCACATAATATATCTTCCAGTGAATCTTTCATTGCTCTCATCCCTTGCAAGACACAACTGCGGACTGTCTGTGGGCATTTTATTTGCCAGTGTGTGTGCATGTATGTGTGCAAACAGGTAGTGATTCTCTCAAATAAAGTAGCCTTCTTGCTGCAGCCAGCATGCCCTGTCAGATGTCCAGCCAATTGGATTTGAACCTCAGTCTGCTCTTATTGGTCTCAGCAGATCCTGCAGTAATTTTCTGTCCTTGCCTCAGCGCAAGCGAGAGTTAATCTGCCGCTAGGCTGCTTAATACACACAAAGGGAAAACTCACAGTAACCTGCTTCCACAGTATGTTTCACCAGAGCAGCGGTTGAAATCTTTGCAAAAAAACCTTTTGGACTTCTGTTGTTGTTTTCTTTGCTTTAACAAAAGAAAGATCATGTGATATATATCCCACAATTGGGTCTTGTGGATATGGTGTTTTGTTGTTATATATGTGAATCATCTGTGAGGATGAGCTGACAGGTCTGGGCTGTGCTGAAGCTTTTATCAGTGAGAAGGTGTGTGATGAGCAGTCAGATCCACGTTCAGACAGCCTGGCAGAGAAAGACAGCTGCTGTGTCTTTGGACGAGATCCTCTTCCCCGTGGGTCGATACTGTCTGCGTCTCTGACTCCGTCCAAGGTCCCCTGCAAAGACAGACACACACACACACGCTCGCATACCGACACTTAGAGGTCTATTTATGAGTGGAGGAGTATGAGGTGGGCAGTCGTGAGACGCTGATGTGGTGTTTGAAGTTGGTTTTGTCGTCAGCCTCCCTCTCACATTCCTCCTGTTTTAAGTCCGCCACTAAATGTGAAACAAAAATAAATAACTAAAAATGAAATGTATTGTGTTTTTTTGCCGACTGCAGGTGTATACTTATACCTGCGCATCAGTGTATGAGTTTATAGATGAGTAAGTCAAATGCAAAGGTCTCAGTAGACAACCTGAAAGGTCATGTGTCAGCATTTTTATCTCATTTTCCAGGGTAGTAAGCAAGTAGGCAGGAGGCCCTGTCTGTTGTTTTCTATGTGAGCACACGGTCACACAGATCCTCAACTGATCATGAGGTTTAACAAATCCAACCAGAAGCTTCCACTGCCAAGAACAGGAAGGATCACAAGGGTTACTTCAGCATTCCAGGGTGTCTCTTTACGGCAGGAAACGGCCTCAGAGACATGAGCCAGCGTTTCTTGTTAGAGTGCACACACTCACCTTTCATAACAGCGTGCCACTCTGTGAAGCTGGCCCCGGCTCTGCACACTCGCAGGGCTAACATGCAAGCGGCAGCACTTTTAGGGGGCAAAATGGTCTGATTACACCCCCCAAGGCAGGAGCGGTGTTCCTGTCGCCCTCTTGTTTTTCTGACGGCTGCTTTGCTAAGGCAGCGTGTCACAGTCTGAGCATCCTGGGTGATGAAAGCCAAGGGTAGATTAGATACCACGGGTCAGTCGGAGTTCTGCTCGTCAGTGAGCAGAGTGTTGTTTTCCAGCTTGTTTTTCAGCATGTTAACATTCTTCCTCCAATATTCATGTGTGCCTGCAGCTGCTGTTCCCCATAGCTGATTCATGGAGCCTATGACTCCCATTTCCAGAAAATTCAACCCCCTTTAAACAAACAGCTGAGCGTTTGATCCAAACCTGATAAAGCATGTTATCCAGGCAGGATGCAAAACAGGTTAAATTCTGAAGGTGTTCAGGAAAAAAAAAAAAGGTCTTAATCACAGTTAATACATTTGATTTATTTTGAACGCAAGCTTATATTATGTAATGTTAGTTGTACCTGAATCACAAGTAAATTCCATTAATCCTGGGAGTTGCCAAGCTGTTTTCTTCCATTGCTGTGGCCCAGTGATTTAAGGTTATTTTGTCATGTAGGTGCCTGCCCTCTTGTCCTCTCAGCCAGGCTCTTTGTCCTCTCAGCCTTGGCTCTTATTTTTAGATGGCAAACCTACCGGCTGAATGTGGCTCCACCTTTGCTTCCCTATGGAATACAGCAGGTTGTTGTTTTCCTAGTCACACATGAACAGGGACATAGAGCAGGAAGCTAAAGCAATGTGTTAAAGGCTGTTGTAGTGAGGATAATGATGAAGGCTTGCTATTTCTGAGCAGCCAAACATGTTGCTGCAACGTGGTGGGTTTAGTATTTTTTTTGGCATTTGGTGTGCAAGAAGTGCGCCGCTAAAGGAACTTCTGGCGGCGGAACAATAATAACAGCCCTGCCACAAAGAAGGGTCGGGGCAGGTTAGAGCACAGGAGGATATGTTGAGGCCAAAGAGACTTGGTGTGTGTGTGTTGTCTTGTATGTGTGTGTCCAAAAAGCAAGATGAGCTGTTATTCTCAGTCTAACTAAGTGTATCTAGTTTGCAGTGTCAAAATGGACATAATATTACAGTTGAAACAGGAAGTGAATGTAAACAAAGAAGTGTAATGTCATTATCAGGACCCTCTGGGGAAACAGAGTGCCTGGGATTCCCCTAACTTTCCCTTCAGTTATACAAAACAGTTTGCCTCCTTCACAGTGATAACTGCTCTAAATAGTGCTTACAACTTCCTTTTGAGATATTCCTATATGTTTATTGCTGCTGTAATACTGCTAGTTGGTATGTACCCAGTTTTCAGTACTTATTGTAAACCATAGTAAAGAGACAAATAATGTGACAGCTCTTTAAAAGTTAGGCCAAAACGTCTCAGTTGCCCCCTGGTGTCTGGATGCAGTATAGATCATCCCACCTCCTTCATTTTAGCAGATAGGGCAAGGTCCAAACTAAAAACTAAATTTCAAAGTGTTAGTTTTTTCTCACAAGTCTGGTTTAGTTAGCTATTTGATGCTTAAAATACTGGGGTGCAGTGTCGTGGGCAGGACCTCGTTGAGGTAAGACTAAGATGGCAGCACCCATCAGGGATATTTTGGCTTCATTTTTTTGTACATTAGGAGGAAGTAGAGACTTGTTGTTTATGTTTTTTTACCCTCAGTGACATTGCATGGTTTTTCCACTACAGGAGTATTGGAGTTTGTCAGACAAAAACCTCTTTATAGCCTCACTATTTTACAGTGAAAGCTTTTAGCCATACTGGCATAAAGCCATTATATAAAGCAAAAAGACACAAATTTCTCCACTGAAGATTGTCTCAGTAAAACGGTGTAGTGAAACTACAAGCTGTGTTTTGCTCTTTAATCCTCAGAGTGCACTGTAACCCACAGGTGGAAGTGGGTTAATTTCACAACATGAGAGCTTAAAAGAAATTTTGTGACATATAATATAAATAGGTGATTAATCTGCTGATTTTTTTCTTGGTTAAAAAATACAAAGATCTGAATATATAACATGCCAGAGAATGGTAAAATAAAAACAAATTCTGTAGACTGCTTTTTTTGTTAGCCAACAGTCCAAATCCCAAAGAGATTCAAGTCACTATCATAAGCAGACCAAGAAAACAAGCTAGAGTTTACATTTGAGAAGGTGGAAAAGGTGATTCTGTGTTATTATTGCTTAAGAAAGGCAACAATTCACTGATTAATAAAATTGATTATTTTGGATTAACTGCCTAATCTTTTCAGCTCTACTTCTAACAGCTTGTATTAGACTTGTGTGAATTTGTTCAGAGTCCAAGTTGTCATAATCCAATCAAAGTTCTAAAACATAAAAGACATTAAGTTTACGATTAGAGAATGAAACTTCAGAAAATGAGACTTAAACAGCAAATGTTTGCCATTTTTGTTTGACAGATGCACCAAGTTTTTTCCTGTGGGGGAACTTAGCCCTGAGAAATGTAAAACACTCTGGAAATATTTCATTCAATCTGCTCTCTTTCTCTATTGTTATATTTATTTGTTTTCATACCATATATATTTCATTAGTTAATTATTTACTTTTCCTCCTCATTCTCAGATGTGCACCCCTGCCAACACACCAGCGACACCCCCCAACTTCCCGGACGCGCTGACCATGTTCTCCCGGCTGAAGGCGTCTGAGAGTTTCAACAGTGGCAGCAGTGGCAGTCCAATGGCTGCCTCCATGGCCACCTCACCACCGCCTCCCCAGGTTGGCGGCTGGGGGGTCTCACCGAACGTACCTAATGTGCCGCAACCTCCACAGGGACTTTGGACTCAGGGGCAACCCCCCATGCAGCCCTGCCCTGCCTGGCCCACGGGCGTGAACGCCCACGCGGGGGCCGAGCAGAAGGCTAGTGTAGCGATGGAGGCTGAGAGATGAAGGGCAGCACGGGACTGAAAAAGCCCCCCTTCCACCCAGGAGGAGGGAAGGAAACAGGGAGGAGGGGTAAAAGTGGGGAGGGTGGGAGATGATAAAGGGTAGAAATGGGTTTTGGTCATTTTTTTCCAAAAAAGGATGTGGAAAGAGACAGAAACTACGCAAACCAAGAAAAACTCAACGTGGACAATTTAAGAAGAGGAGAAAAACCAATGCAAATATCAATACAAAAATAGAAAGAAAAAAATATACGCACACACATAGTAATAAGAGAGCCACTGAAATCTTTGTTAGTTTTTCCTAAGTAAATGCATAGATAAGAGAAATATTATTGAACTAAAAAGAAAAAAAAAAAAACAGAAATTTTTAAAAAATATTGTCACGCCCAAGGATTCTATGTGATGTTCAAGGACATTCAAGGCAGCAAACTTAATTTTCAGTTCTTCATTTTTTTTCCCTCCATCGTTTCAGCCAGTGTTTTTTTTTCCACTGGTGTTCTGTGTTTCTGCAACTGTCTGTGCTGCATGAGGAGAGAGGGACTTGCAATGCAGTGTTTGAGATTGACTCAAAAATCAACGCGCACTTGAGTGTGAGTGTGTACGCATGTGAGCTGGTGATCAGTTTGTAATCAAAAATGTATACACACACACACACACACGCATACACACACACACACATTGACACGAATACACATTAGCGTTTAGAGGAAACACCTCCATACTGTCATCCCCCATCCTCAAAGGTGGGGCTTTCTTACCTCACCTGGTGGTCACCTGACTTCTTTCAGCCAATCAGGGATTCTTCTTAAACTAACCGTTGCCGCCGCCGCCGCAGGACGTTTTTAAAGGTTTTTTCTTAAAGGCAGCAGCCACTCTGGTTTATGCTAACTGATCCTTGCTGCAATGGCTTTTCCTGACAGTTTTAAACCTGGACTCAGACTACAACTTTCCATTGTATACTTTTTCTGGAGATTTGGGTTAATACAAGAAAAATGAGAAATCATGGTTTAATATAATATCGTTTATAAAAGCTAATTGTTCTGTTTTTGTTGAGAGGTTAAGGGAGGTGGCTTTAAAAATGGGTGGGACTTAAGATTTTTTGTTTTTGTTTGTTTTTTGTTTTGAAAGAGTGAATCAAACGCAGCTAAAATGGCTACAGATGATAAAAAAAACAACACGACTACTCCATCTTTGTAAACAGAATTGCCACTTTGCATGATGTGTTCATAACGTGTAACATCTTTTGTAGCAAACATACATGAGGTCGAGACATGTTAATGGAGGGGTATTGCGTTAAAGATGAGGGGTGGGGTTGTGGGTCTTATTCCCAAAGCTAATAGAAATGCAATAGATGAGTGTTATCTGCAAGGCTAGAGTTAATAAGTAGTGACTCAGTATCAAGGCAGAAATTGACAAAACATCTGGATGGTTTTGAGAAACAAAGAGAAGAAAAGGGGTGTGGGGTAGCTTTGGGAAGCCCACCACAGGCTATTCGGGGACACTACAGACTACTTTCAGATATACAGTATATATTTACCCTCAGATACTGTACCACAGAGGGGTTTTTACAACATTGAGGTCTCTAGTTTTCGACCGGTCCCTGGTCCATTGATACTGCTGAGGGACAGTTCAGGGATGACCCTGACATACGGCAATATTTTAAATGCAGGGTCTGCCCCTTTTTTTTATTTTGTCTTGTTTGGTTTATTATTTCATTTGATAAGAGAAGAGAGAGTAAGAAGAGATATTTTGAATAGCTGAGGGTTTTTTTTTAAAGATAAAAAGATAATTTGGGAAATAATGGATATAATAAGAAATAAATAAGCAACTTCCTTTTTTATCATTTAGACTAAACTAATGTTTGAGTTCAACCTTTCCATGCTTCATACTTTATTTGGTTAAATCAGAACGTTTCTGGGTGGGCCTGTTCCTAAATGGTTTCTCATGTATGTTTCCCCACTTGTATGACTGTATGAGACCATTCCCACAATATTTGTGGACTACCTGATAATTAACTTATCATTTTTGTGAACCTAAATAAATATTGTATGTCAACCTAAACAGCAGTGCAGTGTGTGAATATTGGCTTTGCAGTTGATGGCATATGATGTTTTTCAAAGGGGTCTAAATGAATTGTCATTTGGCCTCCTGATCTGGGCATATTGTTGTTTGTGTGTGTGTGTGCTCAAGTGTGTGTGAGAGTGAGTGTGTGAACTAGAGACACCTGAGCAGTGTGTCGAATAATGATAGCGCGAAGATGGATGCAGCATAATCTCACACTTGGCTACCTCTCAGCCAGGCGAATTTAATACAGTCACCGAGCCAGACCACAAAGTCACAGACCTCTCTGTCTTTTTCTTCTGTCTCTGTGTGTGTGTACATCCGAGAGCTAAGAAAATCTGTCTGATGTTCTGGAGCACGAAGGGCCGAAGATGAAAGCCAAAAAAGCAGGAGAAGAGAGCGAGAAAGCTTTTGAAAGAGGGACTTCAGCTCTGCGGCCAATCGCCAGCTCTCGCCTTCCCGAATCCACCGCCCTTTAGATGTAAACACAAACACCAGCTGTCCACACACAGGCCATTGCCATACATAAACACACTTACCACACATGGCAGTGGTGTGGTGGTGGTTTGGTGTGGTGGTGGTGGTGGTGGCATAGGAGGGGTCACACAGTTCTTCATGTCCTCAGCTCACCTCCTCACTACTTCCCTTCTCTGCAGGAAATAAAAGAGATTGCTGATTGTGTGTGCCACTGTGCCAGTTCTGGAGCTGCCGTGAGTGTGTCAGCAAAGTCGGGTGAATGCCAACAACTTGGCATTGGGAACCACGGTGCATCAGAGCGTGGGGGATCAGCAATCGCAATTAACACAGGGTTTTTACCAGCAGCAACCAAACACAAACCAGTATGATATGGAGACAGTAAAATGGATTCCTGAGGCCACCGATTGCTCTGTTCCAGCCTGTGTTCATTTATCATCAGAAGCTCACTGCAAAGAGCACATTAAATGGACAATTTCAGTGATTTGTGTTTTATTTTGGTTATGTCCTTAGCCCATGATTTTGTGGTTATTGCGTTATTGTGCTTAGTCGAGCCAACTTCTGATATCAGCAAAACACAAATCACTTGGAAAAAGCTTCCACATCAGATATCTATTCATCCATCTACAGGCTTTTTAATTCATCCGTTTGCGTAACAGAAACCACATGTTTTGACAAAGATAACAAAATGCAGCATTCATCATTAACATGCAAGTTGTCTTGCATGAGCACACTGGTGCAGAGTGATTCTGCTGTTCAGTTTATCTGCCCTTTAGAAAAGAAAACAGGACGTTGTTTTCTAGGTCACTGGATGGTGTGGACACAACACAGCCTCACAGATGGCACACCATCAGTACACCTGTCTCACTTCATGTGTAAACATGGCTATATTAGCTTGCTATACTGTAGGACACTTGTTGTCGATTGTTTGAGCTTAATTTTTATGTTAACTTCTGTAAACAAAGGAGACCACACACAAGAAGATTTCCAGCCTTACTTGACCCTTTACATCCAATTAATTTTTAACTACCATATCAGATCTTATCAAATCAGATAAAGTGCTCCACTGCACAAATAATACGAAAAATGAGAAGGTAACCATGTAGACTCTAGAGTTTCAGACAACTAGTACCTCTGTGAAGTAATATTTTCATTAGAAGCAGCTGTGGGACGCTAAAAGTAACACACATGAATAAAAAAGTTTGTTTTCTTTTTAAGGAACAAGCACTTTTCATGTTCCTTATTTAAAACGATACTTGTACTGTTAACTTGAAGATATCTTTAAGCCAGGAATCTACTTTTTACTTGATTCAACTGCATTTGCCAAAAAATCTTTGCTGCACCACTTGTCTTTTGACCACAATACATGGTGATGGAGCAAAGCCCAGAACACGAGGCAGCATCCAGCCACAGTCCCGGTCCACATCTGGCCAAACTCTTTATAATAAAACCTTAAAAAGGAAACAGTTACATGATGAAGTGAGTGAGATCTTTACTTTTGGAATCTCATCGTCTGAAATCCACAAACACTTTGGAGTGAGTCGCACACTCTTTGAGTGAAAATGCAGTTAGCAAGCTAATGTTAGCTATATCAATTTTCCATGTGTACTGTTAATCTTTGCGGTTGTCATAATGGCATTACCTTATCTTGAAGCTTAAGAGGTTTTGTCGGGCTTTTATGTAACGAATTAATGTAAAAAAAAAAAAAGCAGCTTGTGCTTTGACTAATTTATAAACCAGATACTTTTGTATTTTTCAAAAAGTGATTTATAATTTTCCTTGAGTATAACTTATCAGCACTACACCCACCACTGATAAGTGTTACCATTATGTTACCATTGTCATTATTATGTTTGAATACAGTGCGAGGACACACAGGTGACGCAAATCACATCTTGCCAAGCTATTCACTGTATTCCAGTGATTAACAGTTGATGACAGATATACAAAAGACAGCTAGCAGGCAAACATGGATACTAACAATGCACTATTTAAAATATTTTAAAAACAAAAGGATTAACTAAGTAGTAGCATGTAGTTATGAGACTGACTGATAATATATGTAAGTTGTAATCCTAACATTAGTATTTGTCATGTAATATTGCCACATTGATTGGACACATGACAATTTGGCACAAAAACAGTGTTAATACATCAACATTCCTGTTGTCACCATTGTTAGGTTCCTACACATAAAAATAGCCATCAGTAGGTGTTTTGCATTCCAAGATATCATATGACCTATCATACCACATATGATAATTACTTAATAGTTCATGTAAGGACATGTTTTATTGTGAAGTGACCTTTTAAACTAGGATCTGAATTATTTGATTCCTGACTGGCTAGCAGACTGGGAGGTTGATGGGCGTGACGGAGCAGACACAGGGGGCCTGGTGGCAGCAGGCCTGAGGTCTATTGATGCTTTGCCACATGAAGTGCAGAGACAGCGCGGGACACAAGAGCTCTTGGTACAGAGGAAAACAATGGCCAGTCAGCTTTTAGTCACTACAGCTGAGCAGCTGACAATGACAGGAGGAGAGAAGAGGTGAGGAGGGGGGAGGGGGAATGAAGATGGAGGAGGTCTTGAAGAGAGGTGTAAAGGGCCACATGGCTTATTTGGCCTCTCCAAGGCTCAAAGGGGGTGGGCGAAAGACAGAAAGAACTAGAGCAACGGAAAATAAAGCCACAGCAGGTAGACTTGACAGTTTCGGTTGCCGTGGAAAGTGAGGGTGCGTGTATGTGGGCATGTGGGTGGTGGGTGACATGGCTTAACCCTCTCTGTCTTTTCTCAGTCTTTCCTGTCCTCTGAGAAGGGCAGTTGTGTCAGAGCTGATGAGAATAAGGCTCTTTAACCTATATGTTGAAGAAAAGCTTAAATCATGAATAAAACAACCTGTGTGCACAGACGCATGTGTGTGTGCACATGCAACCTCAAGGCACTGTCACATCTCACAATATCAGCTCTGTTCACTGACAGAGCGCATTCTCATCAGCGGGCCATTCCAGTTGAACCGCATTTGCCCTGCAGTTAAGTAAAGGTCAGATCCTCTTTATACTCTCTCTCTGAATCTGTTATGGACTCCTTTTGATGTTGAAAGAGAATGCTGAAAACAACTATCAACCTCTCCTCTCTTATGTAACACAAAACCTTAACAACAGACAGTCAAGGTTTGCTGGTTCTCCAGAGGGACGTCTTCTCTGCCAAAAATACAGCACACACAGCTAAGCAACAATAAACAATATTTACTGAAACTACAGATTTCCACTTGGACCTTAAGCAGGAGCTTTTAAAATTTGTGTGTCCCTATAAGACAAAAAACAGCCGGCACGTCAACTGTAAGAACAGCTGTTAAATAACTATAGTGGAGGAAGAGGTACTACATTTTCCTTTTAACTGTTGTAAAGGTGAAGATCAACATGGCATCAAATACTTTCAAAAGTAACTTAGTAAAAGAAGCGGAAGCATGTATTTTGGAACAGCACTTGAATTTTTGCATTTTGCTTACTTCCACCACTGACTATAACAAAATAAAGAAATTATATGGAATGCAATGGAAAACGACAGACTGTCAGTGCAGTCAAAACCACAACGAGAACCGAGACCCACTAACACCTGCTCTACTTTTCCATCAGCCAAGTGTCCTAAGCCGTGACACCACCAGTCACATTCACTCGCCGCTCTTGGACAGTGCGGACTGTCTGCTACTCACAATGTAGTGTGGGGTCCTCAGATATGAAAACATGGTCCAAAAAAGAGAGACGAGTCCAGGGGCAGCGGGGTCCCAAGTAGTTATGTGGATGCGGCAGGTGGTGGTTACTTAAACAGACTCACTGCATCCACACTGTCGTCACACACAGAACGGTAGAGGCCTCGCGGCCGATTAAAGGATCTTAAGAGATCTATTTAGGGCCCTGGTGCTTGCCTTAAATAGGAGCACTCATTAACTGAATGTCCTGAGCCTCTCAGACACACAGGGAAAGAGAGAGAGAGAAAGAGGGAGGGGGAGAGAGAGAGAGAGAGAGAGAGAGAGAGAGAAAGATGGAGC
>JAUZTA010000017.1:18635491-18649273 GCA_034780835.1 Ctenochaetus striatus | reverse complement strand
AATGTTAAAACTCAACCTCTCTGTGGCTGTTTGTCCCTTTCTTCTTCTCTTTATCCATCCATCCATCCATCCATCCATCCATGTTCTTGGCTCAGCTGCTCTGCATACTCCCTCAACTCAGTTTTTTTGTTTATTAGTCCCAGTGCAGCTGCAGGTCATGTGAATCCAGGAAGTCCGTTGGGATCCCCAGGGGTGTGAGTGCTCCAGCAGGACCTGGTGGCATGGTAAGGTCCAGCCACTCCATGTTGTCCAGGCCTGGGTCGGACAGACCCATGTTGAGAGAGGAGGGGGGCGAGGAGGAATCGCAAAAGGACAGGTCTGATGTGTCCATGGGAGAGAACGGCTGCTGGTCCATCAGCTGGGCTTGCAGCTCCTCCATCAGGCCTTGCGTGCGCGGGTCTGAAGCTGGTGGCGTATCAGCCAGTGTGTTCTCAAGAAAGGCCTCAAGCTGATTGTCTGTGGCCAGCGAGGAGAGGCTGGGCATGCTGGGGCCGACAGCGGGGCTCAGGGTGGGAGGAGGGGCCACCTGGATCTGCGGAGGCGGCCTGGAGAGAGCGGTGTTCATCTGCAGGGTGGTGATGTTTGCTGTGACCGGGAGAGTCTTAGTGAGAGACACTGAAGGGTCCTGCTGGATAAATGGAGTAATTTCTGCCGTAGGAGGGAATTAAAAACATGAGTTATTTTGAAGTTCAACCACTGAAGGCCCCAGTTATCCATTAATTTTATCCTTCTGTTTTATCTGTTTATCTATGACTGAAACAGTCGTGTTCAGTCCAGTTCCTTTTGGTAAAATGATACAAATTGAAAGCACTGCTGTCTGCACAGCTGTGGCCTCTGGTTTTTTTTTTTTTTTTTTTGAGATCAGAATGTTTTAAACTCACTCACTCTAAACACAATGTTCTGGGTCTGTACTGTCAGCGTGCACCTCCTTACCTCCACTCTCTATGAGAATGTCGAACAAATCATCCATTTGCTGGCTGGTTGCCGTGGGAACCTGGAAGGACAGTCAACGAGGTTAAAAGACTTGACGCTGGTTCACCGAAAGAAAAACAATTCCTCAAGGCTGGAAAACTGAAAATAGACCCATAGGTTCTCATGCTTCTTTGTATTCGGACGGATTCAGTTGCTGAGTGATGTGAGTGTGTGTGAGCATGTGTGTGTGTGTGAGTGTGTTTGTGCTGCGACCTCTGTGATTCTAACCTGTGACACATTGTTGACGTGCAAGTTGCGGCTCTGTTTGACGGCCTCCTCATAGCGAGGAGGCTCTCTCGTCTTGGGAGGCTGAGTAACAAGGGAGGTGGGCTGAAGGATGAAGGTCGGCTGGGGAGAAGAGGACTGGATGTATAAGAGAGAGACGAGGAAAAAGATGGGAATAATCAAGGACCAGCTGTATGAAGCAAACACTTCAAGTTCAGTTTAGAAAACTGTTAAAATCAAAATGGTACATGAGCTCAAAAAGCATCCAGTAAGTAGGATAGACTAAATCGAGCTAAACTTCCTTTTCCACAGCGAAAACGCAGCACTGATACCTTATTTAAGGGCCCGTTGGAGATGTGGTGGTTAGGTGAAGCCCGTGGAGAGATCCTGTTCTCTGGGAAACACGGAGGATTCATCTCAGCTCTAGTTTTGTTCTCCAAACCAGTGGTGTTATTGCACATAGTCAGAGTCTGTCAAGACACAAGACAGTCAGTCATCAGTCCATTATGTGTCTCAGGATTTAAATCATACAAGCAAAATAAAATTCCACACTGGACTCCTGGAATCTGTTTTTAGCATTTTCTACTGTTTTCTGATTTTCTGTGCTTGAAATAATCAGTAAAAAATGAAACATCAACAAAAAAATCAATAATAAAAACAGCTACTAAGTACTTCTCCACTCAACATCATTACAGAGCACATTCACTTACTTAGGATTGTTTCATACAACTCAAGAACACACAGGCCAGTGACAGATACATATTCTAGTTTTTGTGGGGAGGGCAAACTGACACATTAGCTAAGTTACTGCAGCTGTGGGAAAACAGTTTTGTTTTTTAGGAAATGCAACTATTTATGTGGTGTGACTGACCTGTAACAATTGGTTGTGGTTGGCTAACTGCTGACTGGGTGACGTCTCCATCTTAGTGGTTTGCAGCTGAGGAACTGAAGCCTGGACCAGGCCTGGATTGGAGACCGTGGCCTGCAGGACAGGCTGAGGTAAGGGAAAGGTCGTGAGAACATGATTTAGCAAGTTAACTCTTGAAATTCACATCCTGTTTTTCTATGACTCTAACACTCCAGTTTGTTGCAGTCTCACCTGCAGGCTGACAGTGGTGCTCGGCAGCTGGATCGCAGTAGCATTGTTAGGTAGTGAGACTGGGAGGAGGATCTGAGTTCCAGCCTGGCCGGTGGTGGTCAGCAGAGTCTGTGCCTGACCAGATGTGGTTAACAAGGTCTGAGGCTGACCCAGCACCTGGGACATCCCCCCTGTGTGACTGATGAAGAACTGTGGCAGGCTGGGGGCTGCGGGTTGGGACTGAGGCTGGGTCTGCAGCTTGGGACTTCTCTGCGTCTGGGTGAGGAGTTGTGGGCTGGTGGTAACTTGGGGCTGCGTTTGCGGCTGGATCTGGGTGATCAGCTGGGTCTGGGTCGGGAGTTGGAGCGGCTTGCCGGGGGAAACGGTCACATCCTCCAGTTTGACCACTGTGGGCAGGGAGGTGAGGGCCTGGGAGCCCAGGATAGAGTTAGGGATTGTTGCGGTGGTGGTTGAACAGTTTGACAGGACTGCACCCTCCACTTTTACTACATTTGAGTTCAGGACAGCAGAAACAGGGTTCATGGCAGTCACAGAAGTGACTTTAGGAGATGCGGAGACAGTCTCAGCAGTGCTGGCCCTTTTCTCCACCTCCAGCTGCATCTTCAGTGCCTCCACCAGCCTCTGCTCCTGCTCCAGTTTCCTCATCAACTCTTCTATCTGCCGTTCCTTCTCGTGGAGCCTCCTGTCCTTTTCCTCTGGGACTTGGAAAGACGGGAGAGGTGAGGACCGCAGACAAGCACCAACAGAGCTCATCATTTGTGTTTCAGAAGGGGCCTCAGACATGCTCGAATCTTGTATCTGGGCGGAGGGATCAGTGGAACTGGGTGAGACTGGCGGTGTGGGATTCATGCTCTCCAGAGCTGTTTGCTGGATTGGGAGGACTATAGCAGGGGAGGTAGTGGTGCTAGTCACCTCCATGGGGACGGAAGAGAGGGTGGCGGTGGCGGTGGCAGGGGCAGGAATGGTGGCAGGAGCAGAGGTGCTGGGATTGTCCTGAAAAGGCTTTAGTCTTTCTATCAGGTCGGTCTTTGTTCCTGACACAGGGAGGCCACGCAGCTTGAGCTCCAGTTTCAGCTCAGCCACCTAAACAGATTTACAGATCATCATGTCATCAGTTCTGAACTAGTGTCAGAGAATGAACGCTTCTGATTCTCATGGAATAGTTTAACATTTTTGCTTTTTTATCAAGAGTTGGACGGCTTGGCACAAAAGACTAAAAGCAGTGGGAAACAGCTAGCCTTGCTCCGTTCAGAGTTAAAATAACAAACAGAAAAACCCCTCAGTGTTTGACCTTTTACTTCAACTGTTCTCGACTGGGCCAGTGACTTCCTGAAGTGCAATCAGTGCAGTAACCACGATCGACAAGAGCCCAAGAAGTTACTGATCTTAGGAAAGAATGAGTCCTGCTCATAACCACAGAAAACAAAACACAGCTAATTGTTTCTACACTTCAGGTTTTGTAAGGTTTTGATATGATCATTAGTGAGTTTGCTAAAATGTAGATTTTTGGTGGGGACACAGCAAGGCTGCCTGTTTCTCACTGCTTTCAATCTTTTTGCTAAGCTAACTGCTTACCAGCTTTACTTTCATGTTTACGGCACAGATATCGAAGTTAATCAGTCTTCTCACTTTACTCTCTACAAGAAACTGTCAAACTATTTCCTAAGTCCTTTTTGAAAAACTTTTGCTTAAAAAACATGCATCTATATAAAAGCCATCCTATTGGTTAACAGAACTGCAGTCACAGCAGATATGTTTCACAAAACAAGTGTTCTTTAACACAGAGTGACCTCAAGTTTTCATTGCTTTATGAAACTTCCTGAATAACTGGACAAAACCTTATTAAATCCCGTGTGGAGTTGTCAAATTTCCATAAAAACATTCTTGCACTGGCTGTTCAAAATCTTGATACAGTTCAGTTTAAACAGCTGAGTAAATTCTCTCTTTAGTCTACAATCATTACTTTGATTTCTAAGCTGCTGGGTTGTGCTGTTCCAAGCTACAAGGGTGAAGGGTTTGCAAGTACACGTGGCTTTCCAAATACCTTCATCTCCTCCAGGTTGGCAGGCAGGACTCCTGGCTTGCGGTTCGAGAGCGAGTTGTTTGGGCGAGCTGGAGCCACAGGAGGCGGAGGTGGCGGAGCGGTGGGCAAAGACACCATGATGGAGGTTGGCAGGCTGCTGGCGCTGTTGTTCTGACCCTCCGCCACAGGTCTACACGGGGAGAAAGGGACACAGAAACGATGATGTCATTGTTATTTCAGGAAATCACTTCTCTATCACAGGAATAAGAAACAGAAAAAGAGGAAGAGGAGGTGGCAGAAAGAAGGATGATAAACAAAAGAATATTATTGGAGAGATCATTGAAAAAAGAGATAGAAAAATGGAAAGACAGGAAAGAGAGAGAGGAAATCTGTTCCCAGTATGAACAGACCATCCATCCTGTGCCCTGCGCCTCACGCTAACAAAGCCAGTCGACCAGGCCATGGTGCACTCGCACAGTTCAAAGAGAGCCTGGCCACGCTGCCGTTGTGAGGACATGAATGAAAACAGCAGCTGGTGAAACAACATCCTGTTAGCTATTAATATGATTAGACGCAGAGTTGTTATTGGAAACTAGCTAATGGCCCTCTGGGTCGTTGAAAACAACAACATTTGGCTTGCTTTCAGAAGTTTTTTAGATAAAAGGTTGTGGAGGCCAGCCAAACCAGTTCAGAGGGAAAAAAAGATGTATTTACAGAACAAATAACAATGATGAAAGCCTAAAAAACCCAATAACCTTTAAAAAGGTCCATCTCTATGATAAAGGCAGACATAAAACTAAATAATTCTTACTTTTTCTATTAGTTAATTCATTTGTTCTAATGTTTTATATGCGTACTTCAATGGTGCAGGTAATATGGTCTGGTAGTTGTAGTGCTGCTGCTGCTGGCTGATGATCTGCAGCTGGAGGAACAGCTGCTGTTGCTGCAGTAGTCGGGCATAAGAGGAGTCCATGGGTGCTTCGCTGGCCTCCTGCTTCTGGTCTGGGGGGACATACTGGTGGTACTTGAGCTTTTTCACCCTTGGCTTGGGCTCTTTGCCCTTCTTACTGCGACTCTTCTCCGACGGTGTCTTCTGCTGGCTTTGCTGTGGTGGGAGATCACATTGATTGTCCAGCAACAATAAAAATATACAGAAAGAGGTGATATCATATTAAGAGTTGGGAAAAAAACAAAAGTTCTTACTTTCACCAGTGTTGGGCCCGGCTTTGAAGGAGCAGCTGTGGTGATTGGCTGTGTGGGTGTGACAGCTGGGCGGCTAACAGGCGGCTCGTTGGTAGAGTTCACTTTCACAAAGTCTGTCGCTGCTTGTGTAACAACTGGGATGGCCTGAAGAAGCACAACAAACAAACAAAAGAGACACTTTTAACCATAAAGCAAAGAGAAAACTTTGTGAAAACACTACAAAGTCCAAGCTGGGGCTACGAGGGGAACCACACACGAAAACCAGTGTTAGCAGCCCTGGATCTAACCTGCAGCATGGTGTTAGGTAGTGCGGGCGGTGCTGGGGCTGGAGAGGGCGTCTCTGGCATCCTGCTCTCCACTGGAGAGGGGACAGAACTCTGAGACTCCTGGCTGGCCGGCTGCTCTGGGGACAGGGCATCGCTGCTGTCCTCGTCCAGCACTTTAGGATAGTTCACTTGGCCCACTGAGAAACAGGAATGAAGTTTAGTAATTAAATGATCACATTTTTCAAAAATTTCTTTGCATGTAATAAAAAATCTGATTATCGTTTTACTCCACTTCCCTGCATGTTTGGCTTAAACACCTTCCTGATAGTATCCAATGAGTCAGAAATGCACAGTAGAGATTTCATAAAGACTGTCTCTCACCAATGATGGCCTGTTTGAGGGTGGAGTCCACTGGCAGGATGTTCTTCTCCACCAGCTCCATGGGGCCAGGTCTCTGGGCGATCTTCTCATTCAGGTTGTCCGCCAGTCGGGCCCTCTTCAGTCTCATCTGTGTGGCCTGCAGTGACGGTTCAGCTCCGGTCTCTGGGGAGCAAAAGAACATGTCAAACAGTGAGAAACATCACTGACTACTGCTTGTACATTTATGTTGGCAAAATATTTGTTTACAGCATCATTTCTGATGCCAGTTTGAATTTTATGATGTATCAAATGTGTAATAAGGGTTTGTTCAAAGCACAGACAGAAAAAGAAAACATATTTCTCTCAAATTTCAACTTCTTTTTATTCAAATTCTTTATTTAAAGGTCAAATGGGAATACAGTAAGCGTACATAGTGAGACTTGAAGCAATACCTTGCAGGATGTGCATCCTAACCAGCTCGGCTCTCTCTGGACGACTGCGAATCTTATGCTTGAGGAAATTCTCAGTCTGAAGAAAAAGACAGACACAGAACAGTCATCTAAATTTTCATGTCCTGTTCTTTTCTGCTGCACTGAACAAAAGAGCAGTCCATGAGTGCATTTGCTCTGCCTCTCAAGTCCATGTTTAGCTTTTTTTTTTTTGCTTCCAAACTGGGTGCCTTACCCTGGCTCTCTCCAAGCTGCGAATCTGCCCGTGGAAAGCTGCCGGGCTCTTCAGAGCTGCAACATAAAACATTTTCATTTGCAAAAAAAAATCTGAGGACAAATCATTTAAATAAAAAAAAAAGAGCAAACATGTTTAATATGTCAGCTATTAGGGTCGTGATTTGTTATCATATTACCGCCCACATCGCATTAGCTTTTTCCGCAAGTGATGGGCAACTGGCAGTGCTGATACTCACGTGGCATGATGCCCTGATCCACCAGCTGCTCCCGGGTTCGCCTTTGCTGAAGCCTCAACTGCAGGACTGGAGACAGAAACATTCTGATTGTTAATTTTAAAAGAAAAAAAAAGGAAAAACATGAGAAGAAAAACATGAGAGTGCAGAGAGAAGAATAAAAAGATGAAGTACCGTATGCAAATAATAAGGGAAAACAAAATAGGGAAGAAGGGAATAGACTGTGAGACATGACATCAGACTTAGCAGGAAACAATGAACTAACTTTTCTGCACCACCGACATCTCTCTCACATCCTACTCTCCAGTCATTTGGTTGAGAACTTCAAACTATGTCATACTATCATAGGCTAGCATTTTGCACTCAGGACTCATTTTACCAGTTTATTCTACAAGTTAGCAAGAGCTGGACAAGGTACTTATACATAAATATGAGTCTAGATGTTGCCTTGTATATCTGATATTGTTATAATGTTGTATCATGTAAGTGTTGTCTCATCCTGGTTATAAAAGCTTTAGTACCTTAGAGTGATGTCATTTTCTGACTTTGTAACTGCGTAATATTTGTCTTTATTTGCTTATTCACTTAGTCACTATATCCACATAACTGATGATAACCTATCAAAACACTCTCACTGTGCTAATAGTCTGTAAAAGCATTGAAGCCATTGCTGCAATATTGAACTAATATTGATACAGAGGTATTTGGTTAAATATATTGTAATATTTAGTTCAGTCCAAATTGCCCATCCCTACTTAGAACTGAACAACTAACCGCCTTAAAAAATACTGAAATACATGTCATGTTCGCCATTCAGCCTGTTAGTCCTCCAGTTGGCCACATTGTTTTAACTGTTTTCATAACAAATGTGTTTGTCCTGATTGAATTTGCATGTTGTTCTAGATGCAGTCGTCCAGTGTTAACCCCACATGGGTATATTCATTTTGATATTGCTGGAAAACAGACTGATTAAGGGCGTCTTGCCAAAAACATCCTTTTGGTAATATTCGGAATAAGGAGAAAGGACAAGTGTTACGAGGAAGTGTCACATTAATCAGGAGGATGTGCAGATTTGCACAAATTAAAAACAAACCATGACTAAAGACACTTCTCCATTCCCAGAAGTGTTGTGGGTCAAAACTTACAGTGAATAAAAGCTCTCTTCCTCCATCAGGGAACAGCTAGACTATTTAACTTCCTAACTTTTGTCTCTCTGATCTCTTTGGTGTTACAACATTTTTATCACAGCCATGTTGAGGTGATAAACATAAGCTGAGTTTAACTTACAGGGCAAGATCCGCTTGGCATAGAAACTGTCGTACATGAAATTGTTCAGACCTATTGCGTGCTTAGACTGGCAGTGCTTTCGCTTTAATTCCAGCTACAGCTGCATTGAAAGATTTTAAGAAATCTGAGGAGGTGGAAGATTCCAGCACTTCACTAGGAAAAGCGTAAAGTTAAAGTGAAGAAAAGTGAGAAAAAATTAAAAAAAATTTTGAAGAGGGACAAAGAATAGATTAGTTTGCATTGTGCTCATCTTGCAGAGAAGCAGTCAACATCTGCTCAGGATTAAACAGGATTAAAAGAAGTTAAACAGGGAACTTGAGCAAAGAAACAAGAAAAACTGACTGAAAATATTAAAAAACATGCCATGGCCCACAAGTAAGAAACTTCCATTTTCCTTCCAATTTAACAGTAGGTGGGCAGAAGATGCCACCTTGTGGACATTGTTTGTTGTTGTTAAAACTGGCCACATTGCATTAAAGCTGTAACAATGAATCAAATACTTAAATCAATTGAAAATTAAACAACTATTGACCCAATTATTTGTCTTTCTTCAAAAATGTGAGATTTGATGCTTTTCTTTGTCATAAATGATACTAAGCTGAATATAAGTTTTTGTTTGGTGGTAGGAAAAAACAAAACTTTAGGGTTGAAGATATCACCTTGGGCAGTTAGAAATTATAAAGAGCATTTCAATGCTCAGCTAATCCATTAACAGAGAAACAGTCGTGGATAACAGATGCAGGTGATGAAATGGGAGGAATAAACTTACCAGAAGAAGCTACTTCTTCTATCGGCAGGTTTAGTTCATGTGCCAGGAATCCCAGAATCGAGAACATAACAAAACCAGAAAATATACTGATGGCACTGCCGACACCACACAGTACCAAGCAATCCCTGCAACACACCCAGAACAATAACAAGCTGTGCTGTCAAAGAGCATGTGAATGTTATTATGTACCAAGAGAGACTTCTGTGTGTAGAGACACTGACCTGTAACAGTTGTAGTTGTACTTGTTGTAGCTTCCCAGGGAGGTCAATACTCCAAAACAAATACTGTAGGAGAAGAGCACCAGAGCTCCTGCATCATACCAAGCCTACAGTGGATGACAAACTGACTGTTAAACCTTTTAACCTTTAAGGCTGACACTCTTAAAATAACCCAAAGCATTTTCCTTCCATCACCTTCTTTCTTCACAGAGCAATAAATAATCTTTAGTCAAAAGATTTATGCAGATCTGCACAATAATAAACAGCCTTATAGATGCAATGCATTGAATGTGTGTTGAAATGTACATCATGTACACTCTTTTTGTGGGTTGTGTTTGTGATCATTCAGGTTTGAGAGTGTGGGTGGGTTTGTTTACAGGAATGTCTGTCTGCGGGCCCTTGCTAGCCAGCATCTGGTTAGCATTAGCAGCACCGCAGTGCTGTTAGTCGCCCACTACAAGACAGAGCTGGCAGGACTCCAAAACAATGTACAGACCCCAGCTTTGGCCCCACAACGGGTCTGACTTATTTCCCAGCTGAGGGTAAGAAATGCACTGTAAAAAAAAAAAAAAGCCAAAATTGCGAAAACTCAAAATTTCAAGGCAACTGTCGTCACCAAATTTTTGAATTTTAAGTCAAACTGAAACTCCCAAGTTGCGAAATAAACTAAAAAATGCATTTCCTATAATCTTTTGTCAAGATAGTTTACTTTACATTCATAATAAAAAAAAAGAAGAAAACATATCTTGTGTTTTTGTTGTCATATTTTAGTGTTTTAGAAATGTCAAAAAGTTGGGAACCCGATGTAAAAATGGTTTATAATAATTATTAACTTACTTATACTAACTTAATTTAGTATTTTCTGATTTAACTAATTTTTACAGCAACATAATGACAAATCAGGTTATGTTTAGTTTACATAATTTCTGTTTCTGAAGTTTAAGATTCCAGTTTTTCTAAAAGAGTAAAATAAGTTATCCCAACAAAGATTATGAGTTAATGAAATTTTAGATTAGTTCATTTAAAGCTTCGGAATAGACTTTTTTTTAAATTTGGTGAAGACAAATATGAGTTTTCTCAACTTATTTTGTTTTTTACAGTTCAAAGACATTAAGTCTGTCACAGAGCATCTCTATATTTGACACCAGACAAAGAGGGAACTGTTTTGTCTTTAAAAACGTTCATTTTATTTTGAAGTCCTCTGGCCTGCAGATTCACACTTGCACATCAACACACTCATTGAAGACAAAGTGCTGCTTAATGTCCCAATGAGCACAGATGCACATTGAAAACATCAGACCCCAGATGTAGGCCAGAACTCCATTACTATTTCCTCTGTGGTTGCAGGAAAAACAGGCACTTGCATGACAGAGTAAGACTCATTAGAAACAGATTGGCCTTCGTTGCTGTTTTACAAGCATCTGGTATTGCATAACTGAGCTTTCTGACCCATAAGTGCTTTAACTTGTGTCCAGCATTACTCCACATAACTTTCTCACCATTTGTTTCCTTTCATGATTACAAACTAAGATTCCCTTTATGGTGAAGAGTTGTTCAGAGATGAGTAGCAGCTTTTTGTTGTCTTCTAATTCTAACAAGAAAAGGTGAGATGATCAGATACTTGAATTTAGTTGTAAGATACATGGAGCTGGAAAAAAGGAATCCAGTCCATCATAAAAAACATGGAAAAGGGGCCCCTTTCTAACCTTCATGCAACATCAACCTTAATAGGTCCAGATTTATATTTCTTCTTCACCACACACAGCAAAGTTCACACTAACAAATGCGAGCACACACGTTCAAAGCCTGCAGAGGAAGAGGAAGTGACTCCCTGCCTCCCACAAAGACAAGTCCTGAGGCTTAACCCTCCAGTGATCACATTTAAACCCTCAGGCTGGGAGTCACGCTGTAGACTCTAAAGAGTGACAGAAAGACAGAGAGAGCAAAGCAGAGGGAGGAAGAGGAGAGGGGCTAACGATTAAGAAAGACCCCTTGTCTTAAGTCAGTGTTGCTTGCAGAAACAGATGCTTACATTGTGCAAAAGCATGCCAAATAATCAGTTCACCCTCTGTTTGATTCCCTATTCAGTGTAGAAATGACATCATTATGTTGAGTGAAAAAACAGATCAGAACATTTTAATGTAACTTTCAATGATGGTAAATTACCAACTTGGGTTTCAGCTCAGAGCTGACTTTTTACGAGGCGCATACACCCTCAAAATGTGTGAGAAACTCCACATGGAGAGAATTTTTTTTTTTTTTTTTACTCCTGTGTGATGTTACAGTGCACTCAGGGGGAAAGTTTTCTTTGACAGACTTCTCACTGAAAAGCATCTTGGTTTGCTTTTCTTGTTAAGACTCCTGTCTCGGGACCGGAAACATGAGTCAAGGCAAAGAGAGAGAGAGAGAGTGTGTGTGTGTGTGTGTGTGTGTGTGTGTGTGTGTGTATCAGACAGACAGAGCCCCGAGGCTTTGCGAGTTTTTTTAAGCGCAGAATGAGACTATTGTGCGCACAAACCTCAAAATTACAACACGTTCAGACCGTCTGTTTTCACATCAACATCAGAAAGAAAGGATTTTCTTCTACAGATACATGAATACGTTTTGCAGAATTTTGTAAAATTATATCTTTGAATTTTCAGATCTGAACGACACCAAAGTTTTAATGATGAGACGTTTACACAGAGGCTAAAAAGCATCCTGATAACCCCTCTGTTTTGTTTCTTTGTCTGCCGATTCCTGTCGTTTTCTTCTTTTCAGGTTGTGGATGAACACTAACATCTGGCTCACAATACAGAGGACATATTGTGAGTATATAAAATAATAGTCTTATTCTCCCTGTAGTAATGTGTGTGTACATATATGTGTGTATGTGTGTGTGTATTCTTCTCTATGGGCGACCCAAAAAAATCAGTCAGACGCAAACAAGCTGAATTTCCTTTGTCCACATTTTCATTCACCAAAAACACCTTACGCATCTTTTTCGATACTCCGGATTTCACTTCAGTGTCGCGTGTCTTTCAGTTGAGGAGAAATAAAAAAGTGTCCTCCCAAGAAAGAAAAACAACTGAATTTAATGCTTCTTCAAAGTTGCCGCCTGTCTAACAAGGGTCAAAGTTTTATTTACACCCTAATCATTCACCCATTACAACGGTGTCCCACGCAATTAAATCTAATTGGAGCCAATCAGGCAGAGCAATGAAATGAAAATATTATCAGTTTGGAGCTTCCTATTTGTGCCATCTGAAAACCTGTTAATTCAATTGTCCGACTCAGCTCCAATATTAAGGATTGTAATGCAGATTATCGCATTAAATGAGACCTAATTTAATTTTGATGGCCAAAGGGACAATTTGATAGTCGGGAAGATTATGCCTCTTCTTAACTGTGTTACGCACATAACTGCTGGGCCGCGTCGCTACGAGCTGAGATGTCCTGTCTGCTGCTGCTGCTGCTGCTGCAGAGAAAAGTTTGCCGATGATTTTTACGCACGACGGAGGTTCCCTATGCTACACGAGACAGAAGGAAAACAAAGGAATTGTTAAAACAAACTGAAAAAGGCCCAGTTTTGGACTCAGTCGGGAAATGTTGTATCAAACTTTTCGCGACGTTTCTCAGATCAGCTTGCTCACTCACGGAACCACAATGGCCAGTTTTGCGCATCCGTGCGCATTTATCGAAACTTGCAAACTGGCTACATCTGCGACGTTTTGTGCACCAAATGGAATACTGGTGATGAGCGATGACTGACATGTTAAAGATAATCTTCACAGTGAGCCTATAAGAAGACACAAAACTGCCCAAAGAAAACATTCTCTCAACACAGTGCTGCTGATATTTTCGTCATAATTTATTTCCTTAACAAATTCAATTCTGGATTGGCCTCACCTTGCCAAGTGGACGCCTGTAACTCAATCACCTTTAAGTTTTCTTTTTTTTTTTTCCTACTCACCATAACACGAGATGAGCGCTCCGTTGTGTCCGCTCTCCTGGTGCAGTTTGCCCTCTTCGGGGGGTGTTTTGCAAGAGGACCTCTGCATGAAGAGGTGGTATTTGCTGAAAGTGTCTTGCCCAGCTGCGGCGGCATCCAATGACTGGCACTCCTGCTGAAAGGGGCTCCGGGACTTTTCTCCGTAAGCCTGACCTTTGTTGGGCAGGAAGGCAGTGGGGCTGTATTTGGTGTCAGTGCCTGGGAATGTCCTAAAGTGGTCCGTCTGGTGATCCCTACCTTGCGCTGCAGAGGGGCTATAATATGAATCCATGGATGTCATATCGCTGTATGAAACGCAGGTCTCGGCGTTCATGCCTAAAAAAGAGTCAAGGGGAGAAAAAGAGCAAACTTTTTTCTCTCTCTTTCTCTCGGAAAGGGAAGCGCAGACACCCCCTCCTCTCCCTCTACCTCATACAGATGAACATACACACACACACACACACACACACA
>JAUZTA010000017.1:18615349-18628612 GCA_034780835.1 Ctenochaetus striatus | reverse complement strand
AAGGAAAGAGAAATGAGGCGATGGCAGCAAGAGTTATGGGATCACTGACATGCTGTATGTGTTGATGTGTTTAGGGGGCAAAGTGAAAGGGACATTCAAGCAAGTGGGCGAAAGAAGGCTATGAAAGAGAAGGAGCAAACGACTGTCACGGCTGACAAGGCGTGGTGGGATAAACATCAGAGCTGCCACAGCAAAATCAAAGAGCAGATCCAGATGGCAGGCGCTGCATGTTGCTCTGCCCCGGACTGTTCTTTTAACGGCACGGGGCAACAAGTACCATGTGTTTCATCAAAGGGTAATGCAAACACACTGTATGCTCTAGTCAACACACTACAAAAATCCAAGGTGGGATCGACCCAGAGGGAAAACAAGGTTGGATATCTGCCACTAATGCTTATACTCAATTGTTAACAGTAATACTTTTTCATGCAGGTTTCAACAATGGATGACTTTCCATGGCTATAAAAAGGTTTGGGTAGTGCACTCATATATCACATGACCAGTAACCGCAGTTCTATGTTGCTCTGCTGCCAGGCAGTGTTGTCTTATTCTGCCACTGGGAGAGTTTAGCATTTCACAAACCTGGCAGAGGGAGTGTGCAGGGTCACTGCAGTGACCCGTGCTTAGGTCAATCATCAACGCTGCCGTGTGCACTGTGCAACTACAGAAATATTAACAAATGTACCCACCACTTCCCTGTCGGCACATGGCCTGTTTTTGCGCTAAACATGATGTCAACAACCTGTAATCTGGTCTGGTTAACATGTCATTTGACAAGTTATGGAAAAAAGTCATCACCATGGAGAGAAGTTCATCGGCAGCGACAGAAACGGACAGCTCTTTATTGCATTAAAGCAGAGTTTTACTCTTCAAACAAAACAGCTCTGGTGGGAGAGTACACAGACAATGATTGTCAGGGAAAAAAGGAGTTCATTTGAAATCTGTATTTGTTCAGCTAAAAAGAGAGATAAAAGAGTTTGCAGACTGCATGACGGGTTTGTTGTGTTGGTCGAATGCAGGTCAGATTTGAAAAGTCACAAAACCCTGCAGCCTGTGAGACATTTGACCAAAAACACTGACTAACAAACTGGCTGATGATGACATCTTCTGCTCCCAGCACTCATAAATACATCCACATTAAAGGACTTCTGAGTGAACTGTTTTGTTTATGAGACAATAAAGCCTTCACTTTAACAGTGGCCTAAAACTTCAGTGCTTATCGTGACGCCCCAGGCAATGCTAGCATCTCACACTACGTCAGATAAATCACAACCATATTTAGTCATATTAGTTCACATCATAAGCATAGGAGATCAGAGTTCAACTTGATAATCATTTAAGTAAACATATTTGCAGTATGATGACAGTATCTGGGTGTGTCTACCCCCTGAGGCTGTTCTTTATTTCCTTCACTCTTACAGCCTTATAAAAGGCCTTGACGTTTGCAGTGCAGGTGAGACATTCATAATGTTCTACGCAAAACATCTTTCTGATTGTCTTAAGACTGACAGGATGGAACAGAAAAAACAGAGCAACTCAAGATGACACTATTCAGTCTGACCAGTATTTCACAATCATGTTCTCAGCAAAATGGTTCTCAGCAACTTACATAGAGCTATGTAACCAAAACGGTAACAAACACTTAGGAGCCCCCACTTCCCTGTCCCTGCATTCTGACAAAAGGAGGCTAAGGGTCAACTTTACTACAAATAGGTATGTCTGTGAAGCCTTCAAGTGATGAAATACCAACAGGCACTCACATACACACACAGCCCTGACAGTATGAAATAAGTGAAACTGCACTGCCGACGAGCTAGTAAAAACTATGAACAGTCAAGGAGTTCTGGTTTTTGTTAGAGGACATAATAAACATACCACCCATATTCCATTAAAAAAAGGAAACATGATGAAACTGCATAGTTGTAAAAAAATAAAAGCATTGATTCAAAGCTAAAGCCTTGGTCTAAAACAAGACAGAAAATAGCATGATTATACCTTATATTATCATGTAGTTTAAGTCAATAAACATTACTGCATATTAAAGGAGCCTCTTATTCAAAATAATTGTGGGTTTATTAATATTGCTACCGTCACCCAGCCCTATGATTGTGTGAGAGATGCTAAAACAAGGTATACATATGTGCGTGCACACACGCACGCACGCACGCACGCACACACACACACACACACACACACACACACACAAATAAACACAGCATGGGTGTGACACTGTGCCAAACTGCAGTTTGAGTCTGCAGTTTTTCTGGGCCTTAAATAGATCACGTCTAGTCCAACAAAAATGTCTTCTCTTATCCTGAGATAAGACAAAAATGATGTCATCAGTGTGGCTCATTCACTAGAGACTGCTCTGTTCTGTTCCCACAGACACACATGTGGTGTCGTTTCCTTCCTGACTCCCTTTGTGGACTTTGTTGAAAAGATCTTCTGAAAACAGCACAAAAGAGGTGAACAAACTAAAAAAAACAGGTCTCAGTGAATGGAAGTCTGAAACAGTGAGACTGTCACACCGCAGACAAGAAGGGACTTTACAGCAGCTGCATAGCCAAACATCAACAGTGAACGCTGCCTGCAATGACGAGTAATACAGGCTGGTTATGTAAAGTAGTTTCTTAGAAATGAACGCTTGAATAAACTGCACAGAGTGGCACACTTCTCTGTGGGTAGATAACTAGAATGTCAGATCTAATGACTTCAGCTAAACATCGGAGTCTGATTGTCACAATCACTGTAAGGAAGGAAGAAATCCAAAATTAGACCATTCTAAAATTAGCCTGAATGTGGACAAAAGAAAATCAAGCACTAAAAAACTGCTACATTTGGTTTCATTTCATTTCATTCACCCCATTGTGGTACTGGGAAATCCCATTTTGAAGTTCTGTGAGCCGACAGTCTTCATGTTAAATACAGAAATACAGCTAAGGAAGGCTGACACAAGACAAACATACAGGGATACATGACTTATACCCTTCAGATAATCACTTTTCAACCAAACCATGTCCAGTGTTTAAGTTAACACTAACAATTCACACTTTTCAGTGACATACGTTGCCTGGATATGGCCGCCTCTGAAACCACCACATCCTGCATGTCTGCATGACTCACACAGACCGCGACCTGTTTGGATTTGCTGCAGCACTACATCACTTTTCTCGCCACCATCGACTGGAAGGCAGAGAGAGAACATCATCGGGCTTGTGCACGCGAGGGGGGCCTCCCCACACATCGGTGTGGTTTATTATCATTTGGCATAGGGCTGCCAACTCACAATGAAAATGTAAGCCATGACCCGGCGTTAAGAGACCATCCTGGCACAAGAGTAAATTGATGAAATAAACACACATTGCACATACATCATACTCACAAATTTAAATTTAACAACTAGTTAGATTAAAAAGAATGATTATATTTTTTACATGTTTTTGTTTAATTGGCTGACATGGCTGTCGGCTCCAAAACAGCTTGTTATCGCAGTGGAGAAGGCGGGTGGGTGTGGGATAAGCTAACGTTGGCTAGTTACTTTAAATCTGACAGGTGAGTGAGCTGCAATAAGCACCAATAATCAAAGACGATGCAGAGCTAGCGTGGCCATTATTCCTTAGACTAAAAACACACCGCAGGCTAGATTGCGGTCCAATCCTTGCTGTCCATGCTTTGCTGTGGAGTCTACCCAAGTCTAGTCTGCTGTCTGTGTCTGCATATCATGAACGCTACCCAACAACAACCTTCTCACAGTTTCGCTAGTTAGCTCGGTTTAGTTAGCACAGGCTAACATGCTAAAAACAAGACAGCGCCGCCCCGGTTCTGTGGTCTTACCGAATTACGAGGACTTGAAACCTGAATCTGCCCGAGGTCTGGTTCACAGCGAGATATCCATTAATGTCAGCGGTGCTATCTTCTGTATTTTGTGTTTTTTTTCCTCTAGCTATGAGATTGAAGTTTATTTCGCGGAGTAAAATGGCTGCGACTGGTCTAGCTTCGGATGCAGAGTGACGTAATGACGCTGTCGGACAGGAACAGTTGGAGGAGTGGCGGAGCGCGAGGGCCGGCTGTCCTCTTCACTGGTCAGCAGTTTGCTGTATGAACCACCCATGAGCAGCACCAGCGTCTCCACTACTCTAACATAAACCACAACACCACCACTAAGATCTGTTTGAGGAATCCCAAGGAACCAGGTCTGGTTTTTGTTCTCAGGAGTGTTATATAACCTGTTATAGTGAGGCTGGTGGACATTCACAATGAGAAGAGTAAAATCAGCTCTCCTCAGTCATTCCCCCACCAGGCTTTGTAGAAAAACTAAATAAATCCTCAGCTTGAGACTGCATGGTATTTTAAATGCAGACCTCCAGGAATTTCCTCAAATTTCCAAGAAATTTATTCTGATTAGAATTTCAAATCTATTGCTCACCAAACTACATCTCAGACCTGTTTTCCTCTAGTGAAATGCTGAATTGCAAAGACTATTTTCCACCAATTTGCACCTCATAAATGGAAAGATTTACAGAAGATAATAGAATTTTAATGTCTTATTCCATCATACAATTTTAAACTTTTATCTTAAGATGTTTTTAGTGATTTCTGTCATTGTCTCACAACACCTATGAAGCCTGTATGTACTTTGTTATGGTTGTTTGGTTTTCTTTCTCTTGACTGTATCCATGTCTCTCTTGCAAAAGCGTTATAAATATCAATAAAATTAGTTGATCAACTTGTCCTTCTTCTAATGATGTCAAAGTTGACCAGAGAAATCAATATCTATTCACTCTGCAATCCCTCTCCAAGAAAAAAAGGTGATTAAACCTTAAGTAAATAACATTAATTGTAAATAACAGAACAGTGCTGTTGTAGAAAGTTTTATTTTGAAAGAAAACAAAAAAGAAAGAAATACAAAAAATAAAATATTTAGAAGATTTATTTTCTCAGAATAAAAAACTTTTTTTACAATTATTTTTTAAAAATCTAATGAATTTTATAATTGCAGAGTATTTTACAAAACATAATGGAAACACCTGAGTTATTTCAGTTGATGCTGTACATTAAATAACACACATTTTACTTCATTCTTACATAAATAAGGTACAAACTCAGTATACACTGCTTTACATTAACACTATTTTCATTCCCTTTTGCAATGCAAAAATAATCCTGCTGCTGGGAAGAATATATTTATGCACACAAGTCAGAAGTTTAACTGCCTTCTATGTCTGTTTGGCCTTCTGCAGAGGAGCAGGGGTATCAGCCACATTATGCAGAAACTCGTACAGCAACTTAGCATTGTTAGCATTCCCAAGTATTTCTGCAAGCTTGTCCTCACTGAGTTTGGCTAAATCTGCCAGGCTGTCTACATTTTTTATAACAGCTCTAAAGTTTTTTGTATTAATTCCAGGCATTTTTAACAAGAAGTCATGAGGTCCAGGGTTGTAGAGGTCAGCTGATTCAGTCACTGTGTCTGACTCGGCTGTGACCGCCTGAGCTGCTGCAGCATCTGGTTCAGCTCGACCTTGCTTTAGATCCAGGAAGAGATCAGCTGTGGCGTGCGGAGAGGGGCACCAGAGTATACGGAGCCGGGGGAAATGCAAAGTGAGTAATGTGAGCTTTGAAGAAATGTCATTGGACGATATCTCATGACGGAAATCCGATCGGGCCATTAGGGAAAACGGTTTTGCTGGATCAAACTCAATAAGAAGCACTGGTTTTTTGTAGTAGCGAGTCATGGAGAGACACTGGGTGTAGAGACGGCCACTCTGCAACGAGCCAATCAGATCGCTGACGCTCTTGCGCTCAACACATGTGTCCGGAGTCAGGATGTAGTCACCTACTTCCAGGGTAACGGGCTCGATGTCCAGCCCACGGCGGTGCAGCAAGGAGGGCAGCTCACTGCGAAACTCACGCATGTCCACAATGACTCGTGAGGGCTCTTTGGGCTGCTCCTGGCCTCCTGGTTATTAAACAAGAAATAAAAACCAAAATAAGAAGACAATTATTCAAGAAAACTTGGTATTTTTATAAAGCAAGACAAAAATAATCTAAGAAAGCAAAAGAGAGCAAATCTAGACTTTTAAAAAATGACTTTAAAAGACATGCCTGCTTTGCGGGTGTTGGTGGTGGCATTAGCAGGCTCTAAATTTCTCAAAAGGTCCAAGTTTGTGTCTTCTCGCCCCTCCCTCTCCTCTGGGATGACCATAGTAGCCTTTTCCCTGCAGAGAAACACACATACATATGAGAAGCCCACACTTCAACAAAGCACACATTGACAAATATTTCCAAAAACCTTTGAGAAGAGAGAGATGGTTCTGACCTGATCAAGTGTTCGAAGGCTTTCTTTTCCTTAGATAGTGTAGTCAGGTATTTCTGTTCTTCTGTCGAGCCTCCGTAGATGAGGAAGTACACCCTAAGTTGCTTCCCGGGCCGGCTAGCTTTGTAGATCTCCAGCTGTCGGACAAAACTGAGCTCAGCATCGTACAACACCACAAAACTGGGCTCCACTTCATGCAGCACCCGCGTCAAGCTGTGGGGGTCAGTGAGGCCTTTCAGTGGGTGAATTACAGTCAGCGGCTCCTTAAGGAGACCATAGTAGGCATCTGATGACAAATCGAGCTTCAGCTGTTCTTCCTCCTCCTCTTCCTCCTCCACTGGTTCATCTTCATCTCCACTGCTGCCCATCACTGCGGCTTCACTGGTCTCCTCTTTCCCCATCATCTGGGTCAGGGTCAAAGATGGCCTTTTCTTACTCTTCATGGGTTTTGTGTTCTTTTTCTGTGCAGGGTCTTTTCCCTTGGCTCCCTTTGTAGGCCAGCCTTTATCCTTTTTGTGGGAGTCAAATTCAAACTCAGCGGCTGCAGCACGTTCCCGCTTACTGATTGTGCGGGAATACAGTCGGTTAAGCAGCCAATCAGAGCCGTGCTTGATGTACTGCTGCAGCTGGGCACAGGTCCGGTCATCGCTGGCACAGATCAGCACACGACCTGGGAGTCACATGTTATACAGTTAGATATAGTAATGTTAAACGTTTAATAATCAATTCAAGCTATTCCTGTAGATTGTTTATTTATTCATTTAGGCTACTTGTTTTGGACAGCCTATCCACCACTTTAAGTTAACTATTTTAAGTATGCTTCTATTTCTGTAGGCTAACTTCACAGTCTTTAAATGTAATACCCCAAGCATATTCAGGTGGAGCCTTTGGGGTTCAACTACTCCTGGTTTGCCAACACTGGCTCACTGGCCCTACTCCACAAAGTGCAGTCATAAGTTAGAAAGTCGAGTGAGAGAAGACCTTCTGTATTTCACATTTTCCAACTTTAGAGGGACTAGTCTGCATTTCTTGTTTATCTTACAAGTACCATTTGTGTTGTGTAGCACTGCATGACGTAGTTTACATATCAGATGCACAAAGCAGTGAACCAGTACAACCAGTACAGTACCCTTTTGTTTGTGGACTAGTTTTAATTGTATTTAAATGACTGACTTGAATAAATTTCTTTATTGGCTCCATTTTCCAGCCCACAGGTCACAGCTTGATTAAATTGGACAACAAAAACAGCCTTTTGATCTAAAAGCTAATGTGTATGAGATTCTGTTAATATAATTTACATATCAACATGAAATGTAAGTGCATAGAATAGAGATGACATATGTAGATTGTTGATGCGATGAGCCTTTAGAACACTGAACTGAGCTCTAACCTGGTTGCTGAGAGCTCTTGTTTTCTTTCTCAATCTCCTGCAGAACCTCAGTCAGAGCCTCCCACTTTGGGCTCTTCTCTAACACCAGTTCCCGCTTTACCTCTGAAACACACACATACAATGAGCCTTTACCCTCCAAACATCAGGACACATACATGCAGATTACGCTGCCAATCTCTCTACTCTGTAGCACCACATGTTTACAGATCTGTTTGTGGTTGAGTTACCTAAAGCAGCGGACGACTTCTGCTTCTCTGCCTCCTCTGTTTTTACTTTGAGTTTCTTCTTGCCCTCTGGGATGCGGTACACTCTACCCCTGGCATTTACAAACATGGAGGTACTGGAGTCCAGGAACAACCACCCTGATGGTTAAAACAGCAGGCACATGCAATAAAACAAGCAAACAGGTGGTTAATCACAATGATTAAGTACTATTTTTTACCCTAAGTACTCCAAGTATATCATCAAAACAGTCAAGTCAGTTTACCTGAGTTGGATCCAAAGATCTTCTGGCTGGAGCGCAGCGACTCGAGCAGATTGAGGAAGGTCACACAGTCGTACTGGGTGAGGTAGAGCAGGAGAACCCTCAGCACTTTCAGGTCCTGGACCAGAGCCTTGGTCTTTGCTCCCAGCTGGTGCCACAAAGGGTCCAGGTAGTGACGGATGGTCTGGATGAGAACAAGGCAAAAACACATCCTCAGAAATGTAAATATAACTCATATACAGGTGATCAACAAGGCATCACAACTTCAGTGTTTTTTATCCTGTTTAACCTAAAGAAATCATTACAATTCAACACATTGATCCTAAATATCCTATTAGTTCCATGTGAAAGAAGCTTAATCCTTGTTATTAACGCAGTGACAGACCTTTTCAAAGGCGCTTCCTAACGTGTTCTCCAGAGAGAGGTCCTCAACCTCCAGGGTTGGGTTGTAGCGTTTCAGTTCCTTCAAACATGCACTCATGATATCCAGGATGGAGCTCTGGATGGCCCTCATGGCTGGTGTCAATGATACATGGAGCTCCACAACCTCTGGCTTATGCCTGTCCAGCGCTGTGTTTACAGACGCTTGAAACCTGTTGAATGAGGCAGATTGTTAGAGCAAAGGTGAAATGCAGCAACGGAAGATTGCAGTCTTTGTAATGACACGAAGTACCTGTGTTCAAATATCTGCCATGAAAAATGTCTATTATATTGCATCATACCTGGGCCACAGGTAAAGCTTCTTCACGAAAAGGTTCCTCATCACACGCTCCACCTGACAGAAGCCGGAGGAGAAGGCTGTGGCTTTGTCAGTGAAGGCTTTAATGAAGCCTGTCTTGTTTTTCTGTCTGAACAGACGGAGGATGAAGGCTTCCTGGCACGATTCAATGATTTTGTGAGCACGATACACCAGGATCCCTGAGGGGGGTAGTGCAGAAGATGTTAGTCTGGGTTTTTGTTGTGTAATTGAGGCTATATTGAGTAATCTGAAAATATTTGCCAAGTGACTAGAAAAATACAGTCCTTTCGAAAGTTTTTCTCGAAACCATCTAAACATTTTATGGCTTTACACTAAAGCACATTTACTTTCATACTTATCTCTAAATGCTAATTTAAGGGTGATTTTTGCATATTTATTCATTTCTAACTAGTAATTCACATATATTTAAGTAAACAACATCACAGTGTGACTTTTAAATAATAAAAAATCTGCAATTTTTGTGTCTCACCTTAGCCTAGCCTAGCTTGGCAAGTTAATTCTTTTACTTATATCAGAAAATAATATTAATTTGTCTTTAGCTGTTGGCTCTTTTGTCTTTCAAAAATACAAAATGGGCACTGAAATTCCCTTCCACAGGCACAAACTAACTAATCATATGCTAGAAACCAAGCTTTATCAACAGTTAATCCTACAATAAGGCCTTTAAAAAATACTTTTATTTAATTTTCACAATAACTGTCATAGTGGTCGCATACAAAATAAACAAACAAATATAAACAAAGACTGCAGATGGTGAATATGATCAAAATATGTAGCAAAACAAAACCACGAATAGAAAGAAGTCTGACCTGATATGAGATGAGCAGGGATGCGGTCAGTGAGAAAATCGACCACCAGGATCCTGCTGGTGACAAACAGCACCCCTCCCTCTGTGTAGACATTATAACGCTCGGTGCTGTTGACATCGCTCGTCACTGTCCTGGGCAGGTGGGTCACACCCTCCAGTCGCAACTGCTCGGTGAAATACTCCTGAGAGCAGGGGACACGACACAAAGTCCTTTGTTAGACGAGCACTGGCATGTGACGTGAAGGCAGCTTGAATTAGATGTACTAAGAGATGAACTACAAAAGTTGACGATGGCAGTAAGATCGGTGATGCCAAATAGACCCCTTTAACATAGACGTTAATATATGTTCAAGCAAGAAAGGCAGAAAGTGGAATTATTGCCATTAACGTTTAACTTGTTAGCCATAGCACGTTAGCTACATAACATCGGACCCGTTATAAGGCGTTTATGGCAAACATGAAAACTAGTGTCAGTGTTCGCTGTTTCTCACCTGTTCGGCTGTGGTCGTGTTGAGCAGAAGAACCAGGCTTCCCTGCTCCGAGTAAACCCGCATGAACTGCAGTAGGATGCGGTCTATCCCCATTCCCTCCGCCACGACCAGCAGCCCGTCACAACCGAACAGATTCAAAAACATCTCGGTCTCATACTCCAGCAGTGGACCCGCCATATTAGAGTGCGAAAACCAAACCCCAAGCCGCGAAAAAGACGAAGTTTTCTCTCACTCCCAGTTATAAAAGTTAGTAAAAAACGACATATGTCATTGTGACACAGCCATTTGTGGTCTACTCGCACCTGTTAGTCATTGTTTTGAAATTGCACATCCAGTCACGTGACAGGAAAAACAAGCAGGGACGTTACATTTGGTGTGAAATTAAAGTTCGAGCGCTCCCTCTAGTGGTACGGAGGATTATGTGAGGTAAAAACGTTGGAAAATAAAACTTGTACATGTTTTTATTTCACACATTTCTGGTCTTTCATTTTTAACACTTCTTTTGGTTGCCGATGAATTGATAAGGAGATACACAATGCTTTTCGTCTTTTCATCACTATGTCATTTTGTAACTATCTAATATTCCCATCTTTAGAAAACTGTAATTGCAATTTAGAAAGACATCTTGTTTTTTTTTCTTGCATTTCTTGCGTTTTTCTGAGATTTGAGAGTAAGCTTGGTGCTAAATTAATTTGATCTGTTTGTTTGTTTCTTTACTTTTGACTTCTCAATAATAGACAAATGTACAATTGGAATTTTTGCATGAGCATTTGAATCCACCAGTTATGACAGAAAAAGGCACTGCTTCTAGCCCTATTTAACCAGAGTAATGATAACATCACGTTTTCAACTTGAATTCAGTGCATACTGGAACTAAGTAGAACTATTCTGGAAAATAGTTACACAATTAATTCTGTATAAGCATAAACAGCATATAACAAAGCTGTGTTTCAGATCCATTTTCATCCTGACAAGAAGAAAATATTTTCGTAACAAATGCTGTGTAATGTTATTGCACCATACTTAATATCATATCTGATGGCCACCTGTCAAAAAGCTGACTTTTGGATGCATCGGCGTGATGATATCTGTATTAGGCCAACAAGTTACTGACACAAATATTAATCCACTCTCTGTTAACTGCAGCAAAAAACAACACAATCAAACAACAAAATGGTCCCCCAAAATGTACGGTACGGTGCCAAAAGCTGTTTCACCGACAGTATTAACGTGTTTTCGGGTGGATTATTCCTGTAATGCACCGACAGGAACAAATCCGTAATATGCTTGCATAACAAAGCCTGCCAGCTGGGCTTTGTAAAACTCTGTTGTGTCAGCCCACATTTCTCTGCCATAAGAGAGAAGGCAGAGGGGACCAGAATTGGTCTGCGCTCATGAGCGACATCAGAGGAGCAGGACGATGCTGATGCCCACCACTACACACACCCACAGACACACACTACACACACACACACAAACTCACAGAGGTTTTGTTGCACAGAGGCATGGACATGACTCATCACAGTTTTGAGATTTCAGGCTTGAATTTTAGCCACTTTGATGTTTACATCTGTCACTCATCCGCCGTGATAAAATGGCTCTGTATGGAGCCAGATTATATAAAACAACATGTGGACCCCTAAGTGGGACTCTTTATAATTAATCATCTGGACAGTACGTCTTTTCTGCCTTTGCTCACTTTGCATATCCTGCAAAGTAAGTTCAAGTTACCCTTCAAATGACACAGGAAACTCTGAGTGTGTGCGCGTGTGTGCATGTGTGTGTTAACAGTCGATTGAATCTGTCAGGAAAACTAATTTCTTTTAATATCCTGATTTTGAATAAATGAGGGGTGAAGGACTGTTGCAGAAATTAAGTGGGCATATTAATTAAAACTCATTTTTCAGTGACTCTCCCATTACCAACGAATTTCATCAATGATGTTAACAAGTGAGGCAATATGGAAAGTCCTAAATAGCAGATTATGATGTCTTTCTGGTCAAAGCTCAACATCACTGGCCAACCTCCAATGCTAGGTAACTAAGTACATTTACTCAAAGGGTGAACCAATACAAAGGCCAGTGTGGGGGATTAAGTGGTGCCTAGTGGTAAGGTTGCATATTGCAACCAGCTGAATATCCTCATGCTCATTATCATAAACACTCTGCCCTTGTTCTTCAACAGGATTTTACTTGTTTTCACATTAATGTATAGATGGTGTTACTTAAGTTGTTGTCTTCTACCACTGATGACTTCATGAACACTTTTGTACAGAAGATGAGGAGGCAAAATACTGTGGAACGACTTCACAGAAATCGGGTCACTGTTGTATTCTATAACTCTAGAATGAGATTTTTAACAACCACACAGACATTTGAGTGTCCACGCATTTTTTCTTTACTGGCTCAGTATTTAAGTGCATATAGTGGTCCTTCCATATGATCTCAGAGTGAAATTTCTTCTACACTGCAGGCGTGCTGACTAAGGAGATACGGTGGTAGAAAGAGGGAGAAATTTTTAAAAAAGGCTCTGACACTCCAGCCAACATCAAAGGTGACCCTGAAGGTAGCAGGAGACAAAATGCCCAGCAGACGCTGCCTTGGCTGGACACTTTAATACTACTCGGGAGGTTTATCTGCACCTTGAACAGAAACCTACAACTTTATCGAAGTGACAAAAACACTGGAAGAAGCTTCGGGCACAAAAAGAAAAATGAGACTCTGCCGAGGTATGAAAGAGTTGGATGAGGTTGCTTAGAAATATGAGAGTTAAGGTGGCAGTATTTGGATTTTGATTTTCAAGTGTAAAATCTAAAAAAACAAAAGCACAAAACAAAAAAACATCCCATCCATATTCAGAGTATTGTGTTGATGTTCATAACAATATTCATTTAGTTTATTCTAATGATTTTGGATTCCTAAATTCAGACAAAGTTTGTCTGACAAAAAGGGTGTTTTGATCTTTTTAAAGAAATGAACATAAAATAAAGATTAGATCACAGCGTCCCTCTAATGATG
>JAUZTA010000017.1:18600588-18615169 GCA_034780835.1 Ctenochaetus striatus | reverse complement strand
AAACAATGCAGTTTTACCTCTCGGGTGACACATAACGTGCACAGACACAGAAACGACTCCTGGAGGATTGAAGTCATGCACTGTCATAAACAAGCCTATAGAGAGCAGTGGAGCGCTTTGTTGTCCCACATCTCGCTTCAGACAGTCTACCTCTGGGTGATCTGTGTGAGAACGTTCCGTCCATCCAGCCTCTTCTGGGAGACAATCAGCAGCTTCCTGTCAGGATGAAAACATGAAGCAGGCAGTAAAGCTGGAGTGGTAACACGCCACCATCAGGACTGACAAGTGAGAGAAATGAAAAAAAAAAAAAGAAGCTTAATTGATTCTGTTATTATTACAGTTTTATGGTACATGAAATTGAGCGAAATGATGCATAAATGTGCTTGGAGGAACCAGCGTGTTTCCACGGAGGGATCCGCTTCTCTTCTCTCCAAGCAAGATGAGTAAAAGTGTGAGTTTGGCAGCTGATGTGCATCCTGATATAGTGGATGGTGTGGCACATTGTAAATGAGAAGAGAACAGCTTGAAATTGACGGCAGGCTGGAGGATAAAATAAGATGAGATATTTAACACTGACTGCAGTGTAGGAGGGACAGAGAGAGAGAGAGGGAGAGAGACGGAGGGAGAAAAAAACAGCTAAAGGCTCAATACGTCCCTCCAACCCCTTTTCTGAGAAGCAGCAGGGTTTTGTTGTAAATAGAGGGCTAAGTCTGAGAGCCAACTTGGCTCTGAGGGCCAAAATAAAGGCCTCTGGGGTTTAACACACACACACACACACACACAGAGAAACACACTCCCTCAAGGAATAGATCGAGAGTTTGAGAAATTCACCTTTTGGCTTTCTTTCTGAGAGTTTGATTTGCAGATCAAAGCCACTTTTTTGTTTTTCCTTTAAATTAGAAGTCAAAGCCAGTTAGCTTAGCACAAAGAGTGGAGACAGAGGGAGTAGCTAGCCTGGTTCTGTCAGTCTGTTAGCGCCTCTACAGCTCACTAATTAACATTTGTAAAAATTAGAAATTGAATTTTTATTGGGGGTTGAGATTTAGATCAATTAGTAGACCAGTAAACTAATTAATTTGACACATTATTCTTCTTAAAACTACAAAATGTCTGTTTACACTTCAGTTGTCAAGGACAAAATAAACAGGATGTAAAATGTGATAATTAGTGAGCTTCAGAGGTGTTGCAATGTAGATTTAGCTAGCTTTGTATAGAGCTACTTTAGTGGTTCCTGTGTACTGTCTATCGTACTACGGTCTATTATTCCAAAATGTTCCAAAATCCAGAAAAACGAATGCCCACTGCTCCAAACTCCCAGTATTCTGGAAATACACATTCTCCCTCCATTAGTTTTCCTGCCCGTCCTTTCCTTTCGCTGATTGGCCAGTGTTTGTTACGTAATTAGAATTAATTAGCATCAATTAGAAGCCAATAGTGGGGGATCTTCACAGAATATTGATGATTAAAAAAAAGGAGGCATGGAGTGTTTTCAGAGCATTGGGCCTTTGCAGCAGTGGTCCAAAAAGCACCCTGTTTCCCCCTTTAGATGTCAAAGTGATATCAATATTCTCGTCTGACTCACAGCACGACAGTGAATAAGTGTATTTCCCATAATGTCAAACCACAGATGACTGTCAGCTCATTTGGTATGCATCGTGCACTCAAACTAAGAGGCCATAACTGTGGTGGCAGAATGAAAGTACAGACAGTTCCTTAAACTTAATTCAATTTGTCTGCACAAACCTGAAAGTCATTCTTCTCTAGTGCTAAACACTAATTTTAAGTTGGTTAGTCCAGCTTTTTGAATAAGGAACATCAGCGTTTTTGTCTGAGCTAATGTGTGGATGTTAAAGTTGTGTTTGCCCAGCTGACATCTTTGCTAGTTTCTGTTTTATAAAACCAACTTGCACTCTATAATCAAGATGAAAAAACACCATCAAGCAGAAATCTAAAAACATGAAATTGGAAAAGTGGAACTTTGGCTTGGAAACATGCATTTACATATGAAAAAAAGTCTGCTAACACTGGACTTCAGTTTTGTAAAGTTTGTTTTGCATTAGGAAGTTTTTGACTGACACATCCATTTTTTTTTGATGCAACATGTTGTTTTTCTTAGTCAAAGCTGTTAAAAAATGAAAACACTTTGGTACATTCAGGTGTTATTGCACAGATTTACAAGACGATGCACCAACAGCTTGTTCACCTCTGCCCTCAAACCATATTTGTCATTTCTTTAACATTAAGTCTGATTCCAGTGCCATACCTTAAGTGCAACCCCTCTACAAAATAGCAACAACTACATTTTCTTTCTGTTTGGAAAGGTTTTAAAATCTAAAAGGACAGTGAAAAGAATAACCTCCATTCAAATCTGAATTGAGTATTTTTTTTAAATTCATCGAATGTTCGAGAGCTTCCTCAATTAAGGAGCCGTGCCAGAAACTCGTACATCGCACCTCAGGTCAAAGAGAACCAACTGAGGTTCAAATTTTGAAAAGTGTGACTCACTGAAAGACTTTTAGCGCTAAGAGCAGTCACGAATTTAGACAACTAGGCAAGCGGCGCTGAGTTTCAGTTGAAAAAAAAAAAAAATACTCCAGCAGAAAAGACGATGGCAGCTGCAGGCTTTACATGTAAAGCATGCGAGACTGTCATGATCCTCGTTACTGCAGCACCTTAGCGGAATGTGACTAAAGATTATAGTGCTTGGAAATGGCGAATGGCATGGCTGCACGTTCACAAATTGAGATTATTACAGAACACCCTTGGTGCACTGAAATATAGATGAGAGAGAGGAGCTTTTTGGCACTCAGAGCTGGGTCAAGCAGCACCAGTCAAGCAGCCCCTGCGACGCTCCATAATGACACACACAGAAGTAATTTCTTTGTTTGCGTAATGGTGGGAGCTGATTACCAAGAGCAAAGAGACTAACGTTTTTCTGTGGCTGCAATTTGCATATATTATCAGTGACAAAACAAGGGAATAAACATTATGGCGAAGAAGAAAAAAAGGCACTCTCTCATGGTCAAACACAGCATGCAAAAGAAGCAGAAGAAATTAGATAAAGAAACTCCATTGAAGCAAATGTATGGCTTTTATAAGAGGCACGAACAAGGCTCGCTTGCCTGTCACATCCACTTTAGCAAATCACTGTGTCAGCGCATGCCAATAAAGAGGATGGGAATGTGGCGTTTGAGAGAAAAAGACCAGACAGAGGAACAGAGGGGAGAGCTGAGGGAGAAGGGAAGACAATAACAGGAAGTGAAAGAGTGAGACACAAAGAGACAGATAAACAAATTTTCCCTGCCTGTAATGTTTGGCGGACCAGCACAATGGCTGGCTTTGTCAAATGGGCATATTAGATGAATAATTCAAGGCAGCTGGCAGACTGGAGGTTTGGAGGATCGTGTCAGCAGGTGACAGGGGAGACACGTAGAAGGCTGGAGTGGATGTCAGTGATGCATTAGAAGGAAAGGCTATGTATGTGTGTGTGTGTGTTTGTGTGTGTGTGTGTGTAAGGGAAAACACAAGGGTTTTCTTTGTGAGAAAAAAATACAGAGTAAAGAAGGGATAATGTGTTTGTGAGCCTTGGACACGAGCAAGAACAGAGAAGTACCCACACGGCAGAGGGACTTAAATGCAGAGTTTTCAGGATCAATTACCGTAGCTCACTCAGTCCCTCTCATGAGCAATCATGGAGAGAAGTGCAAATGTTTTTTTATGGTATTTTCTCCCCAGCGCGCACCGTGGCATCAAGACTCTGTTTGATGTTACAGATTCGCATTTCGTCTGTCTACAAACCAATAAACCCTAAATCCTGACAGAGCCGCGGCCCGTTATCGACCGTCAGACCTCAGATCGCCAATGCTGCACTTCCTGGACCAGAGATAGAGAGGCGAGGAAGAACAAGAGAGAACCAAAGGAGGGAGGCAGAGATCAAGGCAGCTCAAAGGCTGATTTGATCTCTACCAGCGAAGTCCTTGAGATGCGAAGCGCTGTGTGATGGGGAGGAGGGTGTGGGTGAGAGGTTGAGATGCTGCTCGTGTTGCAAAGCCTTGGTACAGGCGTTAATGTTTTCACATTAACAGCATCTCAACATTGAACAAACTGAAGCTTGGGTGTTGAACTTTTCGAATTGAGACAGGGAGCTGTGTCACCGACCTCTGTCTCTGTTGGACAAGTCTGCACTGTGTGATTCTGTACTCATCTTGATGAGATGTGTACCTTGAATCGGTAATGTCAAGCTGAGAGCTGAAAAAATGTAAAATATCTGTCTATCCAACAAAATCTGAGTTGGTTAAAGTATCTGGTAGCATTAGATTTCTTCGCTTAAATATTTAAGGAATGAAAGGATTAATAACTTTCATTTTTATGTTCATGACACTCATCACTTCGAGATGCAGTTAGCTCAGCTTAGCTCAAACACTGGATAAAGAGGATTGTGGCAGGAGAAACATACCAAGACAGGAAGTCAAATAAAAAAACATGTCGTATAAGCAATGGCCTGACAAAAAAAAACAGGAAAAAGACTAAACTGAACTAAACTAAAGCCCCAATCTATGACAGCAATATGAAGTTCATTAGCCACTGAAGGTCAAATAAGAATTCCTTAAATCTGATTTGTAAATAATTTTGATCAATATAATGAATATATCATATATATATATAATGAATATATTTCAAAGGACATCAGTCTACATCTTCCAGATATCACCAGCCATGTTTTCACCTGCTCTCAGTACATCAAAAGTTGAAATATCTTCCTCTTCCTTGTCTAATTTTCAAGGAGTGGAAACAGCTTAGCAGTCTTGTGAGTTAATTAGCTATGTCTGAAATTATTTAAAAAAGGTCTTTCACCCTCTACCATTAAGCACGTCTAACAAAAGGACAGGGTCAGCATTAAAAAAACTGTCTTATGGTGAGCAATGACCAGGTTTGACTGACAGAGGAAACTGAAATCAGGTGTTCAAAGCTCTGAATTAAAACAGCCACTTTAAAATTCCTTTGTATGTTGAAGCTACCGGCTGCAGCAGTGGCTTTTCACCTCAGTGGTTAGCTTGGCAAACCAAGAGCGAAGCACAGCGTCTGCTATGCTGCACAGACATGTTTATTCAGTCGCCCTAAATGGACGAGTTGGCCTTCTGTTTTTGTTTGTTTGTGAGTTTTGCTGCCACTGTAGGTTCTCCTATGGGCTATGAAGGGACATGCGAGTGGAGGGATAGACAGCAAGATACACTCTGCAACTGCACTGCTACTTACCACTTTAACCTTATACAATGCAACTTAGCAGTCATGAAGCAGACCTCACGTGTAGCTTCTTGAAATGCAGTTCTACGTTTTGAATCAAACACTACGCTAAAAAGATGTCCTCTATTTAAGCCCAACTTTTCTCAAAGGTCAGCGCTGTCTTGAAAGTTTGCAGCTGGTCGATAGAGTAAATTGAGCATCTATGTGGACACTTTCAGATTTTCCTCATCTCCCTCACTCTCCTTTTAATTTTATCCCAGCTGATATTTTCAGGGTAGACATCTTGACATTTAAAAGACTGAAAAGAACAAGTGACAACTACACACACCTGAATAAACCAGTGTAATAACATACACAAAGACTGCATTAGATCTTATTCAAAGATGACATCTAGACTTGTAAATGCAGTGTGACTAATGATATTAATAATAACTGCATAGCTTTTAGTGTAAGTAAAGGATTAGGTTTGCATCCAGTTCCTGGCCTTTGTGCATGCAGGCTCACTTGCATGGATTACAGACAGATGAAAAGAATGAAGCATCACTAATGCTTTTAATTACACCTTTGTTTTTTTTCTGCTTCGACAGGTCAACATGTCTTGAATGACAAAAATCTGGGACAGTTTATACTAATGAGTACATAGTGTCTGGTGACTTCAACTCCCAGAATAACTGCATCTAAATCTAATCAGCCAAATAACCAAGAAGACCCGTGTGGGTGTGTAGCTCCCAGTAAATTTTATCTGTATCTAAAGAGGAATCAAAAGTCAGAGCCATAAGGAATCAACTTTAGGAACTGGCAAGATACTGAGCTGAAAACATGATTTTATATTTATCTTTCATTTACTCAGCAGGTTTGCTAATCAACATTAAAGCATAGACATGCAGTATAAGGCTGAATTGAATTCATGTCAGCTAGGCTGGGAACTAGCTAACGGAGAAATGTCATGCATATGGTGGTTTACGTGATTATCAAGACTCAAGATGAGGTCTTTGTTGTCAAAGTCCCAACGGAGGATAAGAAACGGGGTTACAGTTCACACTTAAGATATCTAAAGAATCACTTGCTCTCATTTTGACCCATCTCAGCTCAGGAGTACAAAAAGAAGTGCAGCTGGAGGACTAATGCAAGGTCTGGAAGAGGGCAGTGTGTTTACAGTTGAGTCAGTGAACGCGTTAGCATGCGGTGAGGGTTTAGTGAACATGGATGTGCAGCGTAAACACTAGTTCAGACACAAAGAAATACGCACTTCTCCTTAAAGAAGCCATATAGCTGTTGAGCTTCTCATGCACTAAGTCAAAGGCAAGGGGGGATTTCAAACATTAGCATTCCTCCATAATTCCCCCTAATCCAAACACTAACATAACAGTAGGAAGTTCAATCTAATTGAAGAGGGGATAAAAGCCAAGGATATCCTGTGTGGGAAAAGATATCAGTATTAATTAGTATTGTTGTGGTAGTGTATGTGTGTACTTAGTTGTGCAGCTATTTGTAAGTGTGGACCAAAATATGCCTGTGTAATGGCGTATGTGTGTATGTGTGTGTGTTTTTATAGTATACAAGATGGTAACTGTCACTGTACTACATCCTATATGTGGAGCTGCTACCCCATCAGTGAATGTTCACTGTCATAAGAAGCATGTTTGATTGGATTTTCCTGTTTTAATCACTCTGCCTCTATTTTTGCTTATGGCGGTGGGGCCTGGCTAATTACAAGGACGGATTAAAATTGAATGTCATAATGTTAAAGGCATTCTATCACAACCATAAACACATACAGGGGAAACTAGAGGCATAATTTGAAATGCATGTACCATATGAGTGTTTGTGTGTACTTGTATCTTTGTGGGGACATTCATGTACTTATCACCTTGTGAGGACCATGCTCATGTTTGTGCATGCATATGAGTACATGCTTTTACATTTTGTGAAATGGAAGATAAGTGTGGATGACATAACAACAGGCTTTAAGGAATTATTGTTAAAGATTTGTGCTAAAATAAAAGCCCCTAACAGTCAAATGAGTAGGATTTAGGGGAACTCACATTTAGAAATTGATAGATATAATTCAAAAATGTTTTCATTAATGAATAAACATCTTAAAATAAGAACTTTTATGTTTTAATTATCTTAGAGTGAGCCCTTAAAATCTACAGAGGAAACCAGTCCTCTTTCACAGAGTCCACTACGTTGTACCAGCATGTCTCTGGAGTAGCCCAGAATGGAAAAATCAAACTCTGGCCATAGGGAGGGCATTTCGTGTTTCTTTTTCTTCTTAAGAGTTTTGTGGACACTTAAGACACCTGAAATAAGAATATTTGCAAAACACTGTTAGCCATGAGTGACAGATGAGTTCAAACCAAGGATCCTATGAGACAGTCTTTGTCAGAAAAGTGAGAGTATTGGTTACTGGCAACTTACAACTTCCTAAATAGCAACTTTATGTGGTTGTGAGAGTATTTCAGGGGCCAGTATGCTCAAAATAACTCAAATTAAGTTTGTCTTTTCCTGCTCTGACCTGTGAAACTCAAAGTTGGGACCTGCAATCAAAGAGAGATGTAAGTAACAAAGAAAAGAAAAGAAAAGAAAGGGGTTAATGCCTCACATTTTTGTTCTTAAAAGGCATTCAGGGTAAGAGAAGTAAATGTGTGAAAAATAGATTAAAAGTGCTTAATCTATCACCTTTTAAAACCTTGAAAATTGTTGCATACTTAAAAAAAATGGTAAAGGTGTTGATTGAAAGCGTTTAAGACTCTGTTTAACAGCACAAGCTCTTTAGTTAATGCAAACTGATACACTTAATGCGCTGCAGAGGTAGCAAATGTGGAAGTAGCGTGACAAGTGAAAAGAAATCACGTGACTTGAACCAAAGCTCACTTCCTCTCTTGAACCAACCGTCAAAATGAGTTTTGTGCTCGACAAAAGTTGCCTTGCCTCCACCGAATAGTTTCAATTATCTAAACTTCACCACCTGTCAATCATTGAAGCCCGAACAAAAAATTCATCATGTAATTATGATGAGGGTAATTTACCCTGAATGCAAAAAAGGCAAAAAATGTGAATTTACCAAATTAAAATGAAATGTGTTTTGGTTACTGATTTATAGATGAGCTAATTACAGGCTTTTTAGACACTCAGACAGTGAGTGCTAGGTTGAAAATGCTCTCACAAAACAGCTATGAGAACCATACTGAGTTGCAGATTGCAACTTTATCCTCGCAAATCACAAGCAAGAGTGACATATAGATGCTTAGAATTCTGTTCTATATTATTTTAATGTATGCGACTACATGTACAAGCACATCTATAGTTATATAGTTATAACCCTAACCCTGTTCATGGTTTCCACCAAGTCCTGCTGAGTGAGATTGCACTCAGCTATAAGAGATGAGGGTGATTGACAGGGGTTCATATGTACCTTAAGGCTTGGCTTTCATCTCCTCCTTAACAATCCCTGAGAAACTTAACATTATTAATATTTAGAATGATTGTAGCCGCCTCGCTCTGCTTAGCCTCTAAGGTGCTTTCAGCAATGCACAGCATTTGGCACCCGTCAGTTTAGTGTGCTGTTAGCCTGCATGTTGGGTGCTAATGTCCCCCGCACCCCAAGTTTATTGCTTTGGTGAAATGGCTCCATTAGTGCTGAGATCCACAATAATGGCATGCAGACGGGTGGTCATGCACTAAAGCAAGCTAAGACTTGTAAGAGGGAATGTTGACTGACAGGCAGGAAGGCAAAATGTCCACCTGCCATGATGTCTGTGTGTTTGTGTGTGTGTGTATTTATGTATGCATGAAGAAAATGCACTATAATCGCCCACACCTATATGTCTGTTTGTGTCGCTGGAACCACACTCATTTAAGTGTCTGAAAGTGTGTCTTTAAGTGTGTGTTTGTGTCTTTTCATTGCTGTATTAGTGTTTTGTTATGTGTGTGTGTGTGTGTGTCCATGCATTAGGAAGAGAATATGTGTGCGTTTGTGTGTTATTGTGTGTGCAGTTTCCTCTCAGGGGATGGCAGGCGGTTTAGAAACGTGTTCACTTCTATTCAGCTGTTACAGTCTGCTGCTCCTTGGGGGTCTTATAGAAACGACGCAGCAGTGAGGGGAGAGTGTTGTGATGACAGTCGGAAATGGCTGCTATGCCACACTATAAATTGCTCCGGTGGCTTAAAGAAACTTTAAGTTGGTTAGTGTTGGCCTGCAGGTACTCTGAACTTCCAGACTCAGCGTGTGTATAGGCTTTCCGATGTGAAATACATTACTCTGCTGTGGCAGCATGAAAAAAGATAGAGACAAAGAAATAACATACTGTTTCTTGCTAACAATTTACCCATAGAACAAGGGGACAAATATATATATGCTTTTAGCTTAAAGTTCTGTGGCATTTTAAGAGAGAATAAGAAACTTACAGGAGAATTTTTCTTAGATTTTTACTTTTATTGACACATTAACATACAAAATTACTTTATTGTTCATTTTACTTTACATATTAGTTAACATAAACTACTGTAGGATGATAAACATAATTGTCTTGTTGTCATCTTGAGCTGTCAGTGGGTGTCACTGCCACTTTGAAGCAGGTGAATAGGCCAGACTTTTCATTCTTCTTCTCAGATGAAGTGTTAATTAAATTTCCTATTTATTGTAGATACAATCACAGTTCCTGTGACATCTCACTGAAACTGAAAAACACTGTCTTTTCATTCATTTCCATTAATTCAAGCAGTGCTCTGATAGCGCGTGACTTTGATTGTGTCTTAAGACCATTTTAAGATAAATGATCTCAAAATCTTTTAAGAGGTCTTTAGCAGCAAACTATCTTAACACTTTTATAAGAAATTAGAATATAGTCAGCGTATGTAGATCTGTTAGTCTGTTTTAGCACTAAAACAAGTTCCTAGACCTGCAAGAAGTTAGAAGTAGTTTAGAGGACAAGGCTACTAAGAGTTCAAAGCAATCCCAAAAATGGCAATCTACCTCATGATCACGTCAATTTTTATTAATTTCCGCTGTTTAATTTTAAAAAGTATACTTGAGTAGAGCCTCAACACGCACCAATTATAATCAACCTCATTAAATTAAGTCATCCGGCCATTTTTACCAATGCAGATGCTTTTCTCGTTCTGGCCATGCCCTAACAAACATTTCTTTGCACACACACACACACACACACATAGTGAAAGACTCACACACTCAGTGCTGTGTAGGTGGGCGCAGGTGCTCCTTGTTGTCCTGATGAACCACTCCTGTCTCTCTCCGCCTCTCAGCCACTACATTCACATCCTGTGTGCTGGTAAATAACAGCATTCAGCCATTTTTAGTCAGCAGGTGGCTAGTTGTTGGGGAGGTTGTGTTCTACGTCCAAACAAACTGTTGAAACAATCTTCCATCTTCACTCTGAGAGAGTGGGAGTCCTGTTGGTGGTAGTGTGAAGAACAGTATTGTGGGTAAATGTCACAGAGAGCCTTCTGTTCTGTATCTGACTAAGTGAACAAAAAAAACCAACAAAAACAAAAAAAAACAACCTTTGAGCGTATCCTCCACTTTGTCTGCTCGACAGCAGCCGAGAGAACAAAATTCAAGAGTCGTGTCTGGCGTCTCTGCAGAGTATTGACTGAGGGCTGTCAGTGCCAACTTTTCACAATAAAACAAGACATTTTGCATCTAACTTTCTTTCATGAACCAAATATGATTATGTCTTTCAGAAAAATATTTTGCTCTTCACCCCAAGTTCAGGTTGTTGGCCACTGTGCACCGTTTCTTCCTCTTTTGTTACAAACTGAAATCTTGTGGATTTGTTTGACCACTGACTGTTCACACACACACACAGTGTTTGTATCACTTCTCATTTCCACATACTTTATATTGTGTCATACGGGATGGATGTTTAGGATGGGAAAGAGTCCGTTGTTTCTGACTCACAGGTTTTCAAATCAGAGGACATCTCAGTGTTTCAAAGATTCAGCGTAAGATTTAGTGGCATCAAGTGGCAAAGTTGTGGATTGCAGGTGTTCGATGTGGATCCTGTATTGGCTTGTTCATCCTGGGCTACTGTAGAAACATGGTGGCGCAACATTCTGAGCTCAGCAGAAGAGGCTTTGCCCCCTCTGTAGATCTAAATGGCTCATTCAATTGTAGTTAAACATTTCTATTTGATGCCAAAGAATTGTTCCCCTGTTCATAAATCTACAGGAAAAGGCATCAACCTGATCCAGGATATGTGCTTCATAAAAAGTAATTGCAATCCACTTCCATTAAGATGTTATTTATCAGGAGTGAAAAGTAAAAGCTGTGTCCCCACAGCTTTGAGCTTATTTTTGTATTTTTCTTTAATGTTTGCATTATATAGCACCTTGTAAATTTGCTGTCTAAGAACATAAATGTTTCTATAAATAAACTGAGTTTTAAAATAAGGTTTACTTATTTACTTACTTTTCCTTCCCAGAAAAAGCAGATTTTCCTTTCTGACTTGGTAACTTTTAGGTCATTAATAATGGTAGCTTTGATTTGACAGGAACACAACACCTTTATAGTATCAGAGCTCAGTTTAATCTCGGCAGGAACAGGATGTGTGTCATAAAGCTGTCATCTCTGGCCTCGTAGACCTCTCTGTTCTAAATGCTTTAAGTATTGCGTCTCCTCTCTGTGTCCGTTTATGGTTGAAACACAACGTCAGTATGCTCACATGTCCAAAATGACAAAGATAACATGATGCATAGCATGAGTAATACTTCCCATTTTTCTTTATTTCACAACAGAAGTTTTTCATTTTGACACGCTACCTTTAGCATTGAAAAAAGGTATAGCTCAGGCTTGTTGTAAAGTCATTTCTTTTTAGGTTTTAGGGTCAGGATTACCCATAAAGCACTGGACATATTTACATTTCAACCTGGTGAGGATGTTAGGAAAAAGGTTAGCAGATCATCAAAACAATTTGACCTTCAATTCATCCTGAGATAGAAATGAATGTACTTAACAAATTTTTATTTTCATATATCCAGTAGTTGCTCAAACATTTCATGAATATATGAAAATGTAAACTAAAGAGGAAGCATGAAGGGAATAAAGTTGTTAGGATTTATTCTCCGAAGACCATGACTGTCTATACTTCATTTAAATCTGTACTGTAGTTTTATGGATATTTCAGGTAAAGTTTTACCATCCACACTGTCATGCTGGCAGCATCTTGGCTAAAAAGTTTGATTAATGAATGGTTCAAAGGTTAAAAATTAGACCTCAGCTTTGAGGGATCAAAATCCAATTTAATATATTTTGAGTCAGCAGGTTATTTCCTGTGAGTCACTCATTGGGCAACAGACAGAACCTTTATATGTTAATGTCCTGCTTAAGGACACGAGCCTGGCGGATGTTTGATGTCATGAATTCCTACACACAGCCCCTCTTTGGCAAACTCTCTGAACTTCCTCAAGTGTGACATTTTAGTTAAAGACCTTTCTCTTAAATTTAAATGAGAAAAAAAAGCTTTTGGTTCAAGCAGGAAGACAATTATAATTTTAATTTTCTCATCACACCCAGTCCCCACCTCTCAATTATTATCCAGTGAACTCGCTAAGTTATGTGCACGTACCTTCCTGTCAACCATGATTAACCTAGCCGAAGGGTATTAATACTCTCTTACAAGTTGTATGTCTGTCTCTGCCGCTCCATTCCTCCATCATCAGTGTTACTGTGATTGTTGGACTTAACAGAGAAAGAAAAATGTCTTGATTGACAGAACAAACAGGAGAAATGTAATTGGAAAATCTTTTTTTTGTGATTTTCTCTACATAGTTGGTCAGCAGGTTTTAAGATGTTGTCTTGATGTTGCATTTGCCAAAATTTCATAGTCAGTCAAAAAGTGTAAGGTAAAATCGGTGTCTGTTATATCTTATGCTAATAGATGTGGACAAATCAATAACATATTTATGTAAAAATATGAAGGATACTCTTGACCTTAACTCAACAGTTGGGATACAACGTGACTGAAACCAACCCGTTGCATTAATTAAGTGAATCATGCACATTTTTGACCCCAATGAATGCTAGAGTCATCAAAACATGCTCCAGCTTGGCAAGCGAGTGAACACTGATCCCCGCCAGCTCTCCCAGCCTGCCTCGCTGGATGCAGGCCCAGAGGGCAGGGCACAGGGATGGATGGGCCTGTCGCTGGCTCTCTGCTGCCCAGATGGCTCGCTCTGTCAGCGGGCTCGCCACCAGGAGGGGTGGCGCCCTGACGTCAGGCCATGATTGGATACGCCAACTTTCATTTGCTTTCCTCCGACACCTGTGGACTGCGTGGAGAAATGAGAGGGTGGTGGCACTGGAGCCTGGCCAAGTGTGTGTGCGTGTGTGCACACACTTTCCAATATCTTTATTTTAGGTTTAAACACCAGCAACAATTAGAAATTCATTGGATATAATTTTGTTTGATTTTGAATCTCTGTAAGGTGAGAGAGTAAAAGCAGGGTTTCTTTGAAACCGAAAGCTTTTCAAGATCAATTTTTCAAGATCTATCAAGTCATTATTCTGGAGCTTTTGATCACATCTCACCATCTTCACCATCTGTCATTTTCACAACAATAACGAATGTCAACCAGTATCATGCCAAAGTGGGTCATGGACCTGCTTGTCAAATGTGTTAGTGTTATGTTTAAACCTAGGTGTAATAACAACACGTTTTATTTTTGCAGTTAATAACAAATATGCTATGTCCTCTTAGATTTTCAAAATAAAGCTTGCTAAGCCATATTTCACAGTTTGATTAGATCTGGGCACCAAAATTAAATGACAAGGTTTAGAATAAAATCGTATGCAGTTGAAGTTACTATATGTGATGTAAGTTAACCTACATATAGGTAAGTAACCTCCTCCTTAAGCAGACACTCTATCTTAGCTTCTGTCATTATTGTCATTATCCCCTACTGGTACTGCACCTTTGCACACATGCAAAAAATGTCTAATTCAATGCAGTTTATGTTATGAGATCAAAAGTTCTACAACAGCTACCAAATGGTCCTTGTATTGTAATTGTTTAAATTTTAGTTTAAACTAAAAGCCAAAAGGAACAGCAAGTTATCAAACTACTTTGTGACAGCAGAGCAAAATTTAACAGCTCAGGAAAATCATGTTATAAAGTTACAGAACAGCTAATAAAAGAATTTATTTAAGGCCACTCCAAGAATTGAATTTACAGCAGTTTAGCTTTAAAGTAACCTGTTTTTCAATCCAAATGTCAGTTTGACAAAGTGATGGTCGTAATTTGTATTTAGTGTGTGTTTAATTGCACATTTGTGGTCACTTGTATTGATTAAAGTCTGAATTTTTTAAACAACTAAA
>JAUZTA010000017.1:18461524-18472480 GCA_034780835.1 Ctenochaetus striatus | reverse complement strand
GGTCAGTAGATACAGATATGTACTGGGACAGTGAACATACAGTTAAATTACTCAGTCCAAATTATAACCCGCCTCCTAATACTAGCTCTTATAAAGTGTTGAGCTTTTAGGAGAACACTTTTGACATTCACCTTGTTGAAAAGGCTTTAAAGAAATGTACAAAGTTCTCTTTTTCTCTGTTATTTTCATCCTCCAAGTTGGAATTTTTATTGATCCTTCTGAGCACTGTTAGGGTTTGGAGGTGATGGGTCGGCTAACAGCGGGAGAGATAAGTTGGCTTTTCTTTTTTGGAGGAAATGGAGCTGAAATTACTCTTTTGAACTTTGGTCTGACTGCAGTTCTTCTGCAGCTCGGATCTCCTGCTGGCTCCGCACAGCCTCGCTCTCGGCGCTGATTGAAAACAGAGGTCGTCCAGTTGCACACCGTCAGAGCCATCTGTCAGTTTAAATAATGTTTCTGCTATGCCACAGAAGCATCTTCCATACTACATTTTTTACTTTTACATGCATTTGAAATGGTTTTCCACAAACTGAAATTGTGCATTAGGCTTGCTGAAAACTGTAATCTAATTCTACTTTTTATAATGCTGTTTATTGTATTTCATTTAGACAGCCAAGACTTCATTTAGCAGTCTGAGTGCTATTCAAAGAACTTTGTTCAATCAAAGAGAAATTTTGCATTTATAAGACACCAACCAACACTGCCCAGTAGGCAAGTGAGTCTGTGTGTCCATTCAAATGTAATTTGTATGGATTTTTAGCAGTATTTTAACTTTGTTTTTCTAGTTTGTTTTTCTTTCTTATTCTTGCAAGGTGTCTAATCAGGCTTATTTCACACTGATATCTATTAAATCACTACATGCAAAATCAAAGCATCAGTCTTTGAGAATAATGTCCTCTGTGACTTTGGAGGAGTTTTCTCACGTCGGAGAATGCAACATTGATAATGCCATTAGCCTTCCATAATTCTCACAATTTTTATCAAAGGATAATTTAACCAGCTTAGCTTAGCTTAGCATAGTAGATTTGCTAAAATTTGCTAATTAGCACTGAACACAAAGTATGTTAGTAGTTCTACAGGTATCGATGAATTGAAAATAAGACTAAATAATTATGCTAATGATGACAAGTTAAAAAAAAACACCAAGTTCATCATTGTTCTTTCAGTGAGCCAATTTACAGTTCATTCTAATGGGAACATGAATGTGTGTATCAAATGCCATGGCAATCCATTTAATAGTTTTTAGAATATTTACCTAAAAAACCAAAAAAAATCAACTTCATTATGGCACTTGAAAACCAGTCAATGGGTTGCCAAATTCAGTAGTATTCATTCTCTGGCCATTGTGAATATCTGTACTGAAGAAATGGCAAACCATTAGCTATTATATTCAGTATGGCTATAGTAATGGATAAACCGTATGCCACTGCTGTAGTTACAGATATATTGCAAGCTAAAAATCAAGCTTTGCATTGGAATGTGTGTAGAGTCCTGTTTTTGGACCTTGACACACACCAGTAAATGACAGAAAGTATGTATATCTCTGTGTGCCATCTTCCATCTGTCTCCTACCTCTTTAATGGCATAATGTGTCAAATAAATGGTAAAGACTTAACTTGTTAAAGCATCTACTGCTAAAAATTTGTCAAAACTGTCAGTCTAGTCTTAAATGCTCAGTTGTTAGCACCTTATATAAAACTGAGTTTTATGAGGGGTTGGTTTTTCATTCTCTATTTTACTCATATCAAGATCTTTTTGTGATGAAATGGTTGCTGGAACCTTTCCCAGCATAAAGTGCTTTGCAGGGACATATTACCAGTCTGTCACAAAGCTGAGCTACATTCAGCCCACTATATTCACTCTTATGTTAGTGGAAATTTAATGAGTCATCTGAGTGTATGTGTGTGCATTATGGGAGGACTGTCTCTCATTTAGCCATTAATTCATACACCAACGGCACGAATGCTACATAGAGCATTTGTTTTGGTATTATAACCCTGTCTTTATTTGAATGTATTCATCCCTCCAGATAGTGGACACATTTGGGTCTAGACTGGGCCACTGTTGGCACTTATGACCCAGCTACTGCCCTGGCAAGTGTTGTTTTAGCCAGATGTGACCCATATCTCATGAACCAGGCCTGTCTTGGGTTACGACATGTGTTTTGTGGGCCAGACGTGGCCTGACTGTAATGTCCTGGCATCTTATTGGCCACATAGTGCTTTATAGCCCAACAAAGCTGTCTGTGTGCTTTGGCATTTGTGCCACTCTCCTCATCAGCACAACTCCAAAAGAAATCAACATTTTACAAGGAATACCATCAGAATGAACCAAGTCAACAGCAGAAGATTACTACGCATCTTGTCACACTTTCACAGTCAAATGCCTTAATAAGGACTGGATTTATTTTGAGTAATTAGTGGCAATACTCCAGCATCACACACACATACACACATGTACTGCCCTAGAAATGGGTGTAAGTCTTCAAAGCATTACATCTGTTCTACACTGACAGATTATCTCTCTTTTTTCAGAATACAGATTTGTGAATTACAGCCAATAATGCTTTAATCGAGAAAAGAAAATATAACAGCCCCAGTTTTCCGGGCCGTGAAAAACAGCGGCATATGTTAGTGTCATGGTGCGTTTTGTAATTCTCTGGTTCTGAAAACAGGGTGGAGAAAACATTTGTGCCATATTGTTTTATGGCCCTGTTAAATCACCTATCGAAGGTTTGTGGAGGAGGTTTTTAGATTCATAAAACTGAAAACTTGCGTTGTGCCAAGTGTGCAGACATGCAAATGCAGATTGGCAGACATGTGCAGACAAACACACATAGAAATCTGAATATATTAAAATTTACATGATTATGCAGTGCCGACTGTTAGCTTGAGCTTTGATTTCAGGGATGTTTTAATAGATGGCGATAAATACATAAAGGAAGGAGAAACAAGAATACCTTTTTCACAGCAGTAATTTTGATAAATACCATGACTAATCACTTGCTCCATGTGACACAAAATTGTACTGACATGAGGGTGACATCGAGTGCTGGCAGACTCAGGGGGAAATGTCTTGTAGCTAAGAGCTAAACACTGTTGTCTGTCATCAATAATAGCAGGTTAGGCACGGTCAAAAGACAAGAAAGAAAAATGCAGAGACACCAAGATCTAGAGTGGAAGAAGGAAATAAACCAGCAAATTTTGCCTGGTTGTTGCTTCCTATGTGAAACAAATCCGTAGTTTCATTTTGGTGGGGGTCCATCACAGTTTTTGTTTTTGAGAAGCTGGCCTCTTCTACAAATCACTCAATCATGATGGGTCTGCAAGGAGGTTAACAGTCTGATCTGGATGCTGGTAGCTCAAATGAACAAATGTTTGACCAGGATAAGTATTTGCTTAGGTAATAAAAGCCTATTTGTAGTGGCCATCTCCTAAATAAGCATATCTTATTTAATCTATTTTTACAATTAAAGGATACACTATGAGTTGAGTCGCCATCACACACCCCTTTCCAACCTCATAAAGAGGTAACTGTCAGAACAAGTTATTATATTTTACAGCATTGTTCGCTCATGTGTTTTTATGCAGTGCTCTTACTGTAAATATTACTCATACATTCATGATGAAAACATTATGCTGTATACATTCATGATTATGACACACCGATTGTCTGTGTATTCAGAAATACCTTTGGGGGTAAGTTATTGTTTAAATTTTATATATGAACTTATCTTTACATTTAAAATCAATTAGTATCATGATTTATGGATTTATTTTACATGTAGTGTGCACCACTCTCAGCCTGTGGTCTCCACCTCAAGGCCATCAAAAAGGAAAGAGTTTCATACTTTCAAAGAGTCTTATGTTCTTCTTTTTGAGGTTTAGACGATGTGGGAGCCCTTTATTAGAGAAACCTAAAGCCGGACAGCCTCAAAAAAGAAACTTGAAAAAAAAAAAAACAACCTAAAACTAGAGAGTGAGCAACTTGAGTATAAGAAGTTATTGCATTAAATGGTAGTTTAAATGTTTTGGTTATGCATAATTTAAATTATATAACTGATTTTTATTTCCTCTTTTTCCCAGCAAAGACAGTTATTTAAATAAATGAGAAAAACACATCCAGATATTGGTTTATTGTTTCTTTTTTATTGTTGTTGTTGTTGTTATGTGAAAAATTATACTGTTATTGCCTGTCTGATGACTGCGCCAGTGGAGTGATTGAGAATGACAAGGGTGCACTACATAAGGTGCCCCCACTGGCACATAAGAGGCTCTCTCTTTTCCCTAATAACAGCCATGTTGTGAAGCACCACACATGCTGATACAATCTCACAAGCATGCTTAGAGGAGACCTTCAGGCAACAGAGGCAGTTGAACCTGACCCTACATTTAATGAGCGTACATTCAACTTTGTGTAGCTGACTGTGGGTCAGGACAGTGGGGTCATCAAGTACAGGTTGCAGAGGTTTTCTATGTCTTGTTGCAAAAGTCCATCAAAAAGCCTTTAAGCAAGGGGAAATTACTTTCAGTGTTACAATTAAACAAGAAAGGAAGCAATCAGCAGAATATTTCTGACAAATTTGATAAATCTACAGTGCAGCACTATTATTGTACCTGCAAGCAATCAGCATATGTGCCACCAATAACCCAGAAAAAATGAATTTCAGATAGTTTACTGGAACACTGATGCTGTAGAAGGACTTTTTATGTACATAAATGCCCACAGATTCGCCTAAAGGTCCAGTGATTGCCATCTGGGTGCGATCCACTGCATGTATGACATTATAGAATCCTATCAAGATATAAGGCTATATGTTGCACCTTATGTGCAAATAAATGACATAGCAATGACCAATAAAGTGAACTATTAAAATGCTACCTGCAATTTTATAGAAGCCTTTTAATAGTCAGCTTGGACGAAAAGCCACTGAGCACTACAGATATATTCAGCAGTTCAGTGAGTACAATGTATTCTTGCTCAGACTTTCTGCCTCCCAATCCGAGGCATGAAAGGTGCAATGCTGTGCAATGGCAATGCAATGGTACAGTTTGCACCACTTTAATTGCGTGTCTTTGTTTGTTAGCATTGCTGACATACAGCTCAACAGGTATACCTATATAACACATTCCTTCTGCTCAGGATATGTATCACTTATATTATTTTTTTTAATGGTGGATTTGAAGCAAGAACACTGAACATAACCTCATGTGTAGCAGGATAGGTTTGCAGCATAAGTTAACATGACTTTGAGAAAGGCAACTGAGGCTGATGCAAGGCAGGTACGAGGGAAAAATGTTAAGAAAAACAGACTTGGAAGAAGAACAGGAGTGAACATAGCTCAAACACACAATAGAAACCCAGAAAATAACAAAAACAAACAATAATGGACAATTACAAAGATGTTGTCATCCTTGGAGCCCCTCCCCTGGCAGTGCTGAAAACTAACACACTTTGGATGAAAAGTTCCTTTCAGACATTCTGTAGTGTGGCAGAATATTCCAATAATTCATTCCCTCTTTGCCATTATTCATCATTTTATTATAAAGAAATTGCTAAACTCTAATATCAGTCCAGGCTGTGTTTAAAACCATTTCACTGCAGCTCTCAAAACAAACTGTAGGGAACATCTGTCTCCTTGGATATAATATACTTAGAAAGATTTAAAGTGCATTAACTTCATCCACATACACTAAGGCACTGAAAGCAGTTCCTCCGTCCCTTCCTCATTTTGTGGTTTCTACGTGGTCTGGAGACATATTAAGAACCATAACTTCATTGGATTACAGTTTGCTATGTTTTTTGCATCTTCTACCTCATTTCAGCCACTGTAAACTTATTACTTTTATTGTAAATACAGTTTTTTAAACAGATTGAGCTAAAAGCTAAAATAAAAAGTAATAAGCTTGTATGCGCAGCAGAAGCAACAGCAGAGATAACTGAGGTTAAAGAGATTAGTGATGAATGTTGAGAGGGGTTTCAGCCGCTGTCAAGGTTATCCTAGTTATTCTAAAAGTTGACATTCCTCACTGTCAAAGATTATCAAACGTGCTCCTGATCATGAACTCTTTGATACAATAGATGTGACATGAGAAAGTTGGTTTTCATGAGCCAGTGCAGGTCAAACACACTGCTGAATGATGATGAATCACGATGTGATGAGGGTGACACGACTGACTTCAAAGGCATCGGAAAAGATCACATTAACTTTCTGACAGCATTTTTACACACCGCTGGGATGTGCCTCATGCAAGCATGGGTTCACATGAATTAGAGTACTCACATACACACATACACAAAAAAGCAAACAACAGACAAGCAAACAGACACACAGGCATCCGAACACTCATCAATCTCTTTCCTTTCAGCACTTTATTCTTTCTCCATCTTGTCTTTTCTTTCTCCTTGCATTCACATATAAACACAAGCCACTCAGGTGGTATAATTGAATGTGACAGCATATCCAGAGAGGGTTGTTGGTGGGGTTATCAGGTTAACCTGTGAAATGGAACCCACCTGACACCAGCAGGTTGGCTCTGACACCTACAGCAGACACGGTTGAATCACTCCAGCAGAGACTGGAGGCTAAATACATTAGCTTCCTCTTCCTCAGTAGAGACATTTTCACTTGTTTTGAGAGGTGCCGGATAACCGCTGAGTAAAAAAAAGTGAATGTAATCACACTTTATCAGAGCTGAAATAACACTGTAGATAACTCCATCTTTTTAGAAGAGGTACCAAAAACAGAATCAACTATATTTCAAAGGCTCTGTCACACCAGAAAGTGGACCAAAACAAATTTACCCACACCTCTCAAAAACAGGTGGTTGTACGAACTAAGCTAACTGACAACCTTGTTTACTAGCTAACCAACTAACATGCTGTTTGCTGAAAATGCTTGTACATAGTTTGTTGCTTAGTTTGCTTGTGTTTTGTCTTTAAGACTGTAGGGTACCTAATTTGTTTCAACAGAGAATTTGCCTACTGAAGGAGGGAAAACCTCTCTAAAAGCTAAATCATTAGTTAAAGCTAACTCATCAGCTTGGTCAGAAAAGGGACAGCACAGCTTATTAAGAAAACATTTTTGTAAAACTACTTTCACCATTTGTGAACAAAATTCTCCTATTTTAAAGCAGTTTGGACAGAGGCTTTACAAATGTGTGCAGTCTTGCAAATTTACTACGGTAGCGAAAAAAATGTGGTAGCGTCCTTCATGTTTGTCTCTCAGTTCTCAGTTTTCTGTTCTAGCTAGCTTCTTCCAGTCTTCTGTAATTCAGTTCAAATTTTCAGCGAGCATGTCTGTCATTATTCTTTTTAAAAAAGATGAAAAAAAGAGAGAAATATTCATATTTCACCTATGCTAAAAAAATAAATCGTTATTTTGTTAGCATAAAAACAACAAAAGCATCCATCAAAATTTACCAGTACAGCAACATGGGTACTTCACTGTAATTATTGTTACATGCTTTTGATTGTATCCATAGTCTTTGGGGACGTAGACTCATCCCCATTGTCAGGTCCTCGAAGTTAAATCAGCTGTGGTCTATAGTGTCAACTTAATAGGCTACCACTAAAACATAAATATTAAATATTAAATATAGACTTTAATTTATTTATTTAGATACATGGAGATTCATCACACAACATGCCTTTCTGTAAAATTATTTAAATCCTGGATTCTTATTGATTTAAGTCATTAAAAAACAAATGGGATTCTCACCAAACTTTTTTCCACTTCAGAAGCAAACCTCCAGAAGTTCAAGTTAAAGTTCAGCTCTCAAAGCCAAACATCTTTGAGAGCTAGTCGAGATTCAGCTCAACCCCTCGAGCAAATCTAGTGATTGCAGAAAGTCCATCAAAAATTATTTCACCATGAAATTTGGCTGCTTTAATGCTGGTTTGACTTGACCTGAAGGGTTACTGAATAATGGACTTAAGGCTTTTTCTTATACAAAATAAAAGTGTTTTCTCTCAGAATATAGCACTCCTACGCCTCTCATACATATGAAATCTTTTTTTTTTGATGTTCAGAGCAAATCAATTGCAAGTACATGCAGAGAGAGGATAAACTTCCACACAACTGTAAAAAAGCAATGAGATCCTCGGGATATTAAGTTGAAGCCAATATTGCACAAGCTCAGCTATGTAACATTTTAAAATCCCTCTCATATCTCAGTGCGTCTCCCTCTAGATATAGGTCCAAAAGGGATGAGGATATTTCTACCTACAAGTTGTGAAAAACCAAAACTTTTAGACAGAATATGTGCAGCAAAGTGCAATTACACTTCTTTCTTCTGGCAGCAAAATATTCTAAAAGTTAAAAGGGGATTGCAGTTGCTGTCAATTAATGAAGTTTGATGAATATCTCCAGCTTGAGGCACCGTTCTGAGTCGGAGAAGCCTGCCACACTATTTATTGACAGCACCAGAATCAACAATGCACCCATAACCAATCAGTCAGTGATTCTCATTTCAACTGTTAAAATCTATCAGCAAGTCTACAGCAATTCAGCTGACACCAACAAAGCACATGCATGATGAAATGGAGCGCAATCACTGGCGCGCAATGTGCTGTTGCTGTCATCCACTTCTCTCACACAATGAGGGAGTTTCAGCTCAGTGAGGGCCAAAAACATCAGTCACTGGTCTTTACTCACTGATGGAAGCTTTGATTAGTAAGATAAAGGTGACTTTGAGGCTTTCTGCAAGCAACCATTTCTTGATAACAAAGTGATGATATGAAAATATAATGATGGAGACAGATATAAAGATCAGGAGGAGAAAAAGATGGAGGATCAGAAGGAGATAAATTTGCAGCTGATAAAAGTGACACAGATGGCGATAATGAGGACAATAAAGATGAGTATATGAGCATATGATCATTACGATTAGGATTTTGCCCTAGCGCCAGGAGCACATTTACATTTTTGTTTTTTAATGAAATGTCCTGACAGCTATTGGATGGATGGATGGATGGATGGATGGATGGATGGATGGCAATCTAATTAGTACACACCTTTAAGTTTCCCATAAATTAATTAGAATCACTACAGTGATTCCTTTACTTCAGTCTACAGCAAACAGTTGATTTAAATTTAAATTGTCAAGTTCTCATAGCTAAAGTAATGACATTTCCATCAGCCTCAGTTAAAAACGTGGTCAACATTAGCATGTTAGCATTGTTCTAGCATTGTGCATCTTAACATGCTGACATTAGCATTTAGTGTTAGTCTGAGACCCAAAACACCGCTGACTTTAAGGTCCTGTTTCCCTATATCTGGAGCTGTTTTTTTTAATTCCCTGTGGAATTTTTAGTCTCTCATGTCAAATCAAGAGCTTCAATGCAAAGTGAAAGGATTACTTTTTAAAGAAGGTTAAAACCTCGGGTAAAAAAAAGAATAAATTGTCACAGTGTAATTAAGTAGGTTGAATTCTAACTGAAAATTAAACTAATTTGATCTCCACAATGTGAGCAGAACTTGGTCTTTTTTTCTTTTGGTTTTAATCTGTTTTGGAAAATAGTACTTTCCCTCACAAATGATCTCACACTAGTTTTTCAAGTGTGCAGTTTTCCTCTTGCTTTTGATATTCTGGCTCCATAACCTTCATGGGAAACCCTGCATAATCCTGTTTTCCTGAATTTCAGATGAATAATGGATGGTTATGACCCTTGCATTATATCCAAGAGCCCACCTGGCTTTGAAGTCATTGATCATGCTATACGTACTGCCCATAATCCATCTTCACAAATCAATAAGGGCATTGTGACGCTGTGAAATCATTCCTAGGGCCCCTCTCACATGCATGATGGTCATAGATCTGAGCTGTAAAACTCAAAAGAAAAGATTGCAAACTTTGTACTGCAATGAAATTCCCTCTCTGATTTCATTTCAGGCTGCCTCTGTGTGCATAAAGGAAGTGGGGGGTATTAGAGAGTGGATCACAGGTGTTTGAGAGATAGATATGGCTCTTTAACACATTTATGCACTTCACACACTTGCACATGAACACACACGTTAATCTGTAGCCAAGGGCAACAGCTGGATCCATTCCCATTCCAGGAACTAGCGGTGGCTTTGGAAACTCATGTGGCGTTTGCATATGCATATGTAAACATGCACTCACCGTGCAATGCTGGTAAATTCTATCTGCTATCTTCATCAACAACTGGCTCAGAGATATGTAGCCGCCATGCATAGAGAACTGTGTAAATATGCTGACATCCCCTACCTCAGTCTATTTGAAATTACAGGTCTACTGTTTGTTTCTGATATTGCAATTTGCCTGAACACCGATATTGAACAGATGGACTGTTATCAGTTTTTGTTGTGTCGGCATGTGGGTTTGTGTACATGTGTGCTGTGCATTTGTGGATATTTGTGCTTGGTGAATAGATTGCTTCGAAGCTCCCCATCTATTGGAGTTAAATGTCAGATTGATCAAATCTAAACACATGAATTGCAAAACACGTCCTTTTTTCAGTTAAAAGTTGCTCAAAAAAATGTATGAAAAATGTATTTTTTCATGTGCCCATTTCATGAGTACGTAACACATTCAGCTTTTTAACCATAAAAAGAGACATTCATGCTAGCCCGGTGTGCTGGATCCATGTGATCTTGATCAAAGGATTCATTGTGTACGTATCTTGTTGCTTGTTCCTCCAGAAAAAACAAGAAGCCACTAATAATGCAGGATTCATTTGATTATTACAGATTTACTTTTTCGCCCTGTAGGATGCTCACATGGGAGTATCTGGTTCCACATTACTGTATGTAACAGACACATATAGACGAACACAGCAGCCTGCCTGGATGCCAATCTCTATGTTATTGCTTTGATGTACGTGAAGGCGGCCCTCCCGCAGGACAATGTGCGCTCACTCTGGTGCGGTTTGGCATTACTGGCATTATTACACACGGAATTATTATTTAGATTTCCTCAGAGGAAAAAGGAAAAG